>CM052142.1:3081308-3095693 GCA_028454255.1 Halictus ligatus | reverse complement strand
GCTATAACCGCTATAAGCGCTGTGATTGGTCCGTGTTTTTCGCTAAAACACTAAACCTACCACCGCCGATCAAAATGACCGGTTCCAGATTTTTTATTTTACAAACAATGAAATTATAAAGATACTTTCATGAGCAATGATTAAATAAAACAAACAAATTCAATCAGGTATCAAAAATACCAGTTATTCTACAATTTTCTACGATAAAAATCATTAATAAAAAGTTGATTATTATTCAAAATTAAGGTAACTTACACAAAATATAAAGACAAACATTCAGAGAACAAAATGATTAAAAAATATCGATTTTTATAATTTTGGTTAAAAATAACAGTTATTAGTATCCAAAAAATTGGATCCTCCTCGATAACTGTAATCGATGAAAAAACTGTTTCGATTTCTCAAAGCAGTTATCGATAAGAGAGGTACATTTCGATCGCTCTAACAGTTATCAATGGAGGACTCATTTCGATCACTCATAACAGTTATCAATGGGAGATGTTCATTTCGATCACTTATAATAGTCATCAATGAAAGAAGTTGATTACGATCGCTCATAACAGTTATCGATGATCGAATTTCTTTTCACTTGTTCATAATAATTATTGATAAGGAAATTCATTTCAGTTGCTTATTTAATTACTGAGTTGTCTACTCTTTTCGGATGGAGCAAGCCTGTGAAATTCATTGAAAAGGTTTCGTACTACAAGACGAATCAACAGATCATAAGAACAACACAACATTTGAAAAAGAATTTTTCAAAATTTTTTCAACTGGGAAAATCAGAAATATAGATTCTTGTATTTATTAAAACTAGCATGCATAATTCACGCTATGCCCGCAACTCAGGTTAGCGTTGAACGAATCTTTTCTGCTCTAAAATTAACGTTAGATGATTTGCGGTGTAACTTGTCAGAAGAAAATTTGGAAAAACCCGTGTTTGTCACACTAAATTTTGATTGTAGCAATTAATTTTATGAATAGAAAATGAACTCCTCACATTTATAACTGTTATAAGTTACCGAAATGAATTTCTCTCAACGATAACATTTACCAATCCTTAGTTGTAACCAATACGATTTTAGTCAATGAAATACTTGTTATTCCATGACTTTTTCCTTTTTGGTTATAACAGTTATAGTCCCTGAATTCAATCTCGTCATTTTTAGAAGGCAACAAATATCAGTTACTTTTAAGGCACGGCAAGTTTAGTGTTAATAACTCCTTAACAAAGCCGCGGAGAACATTTTTGCAAGGTTAAAAATTACATCGAAAGACCCCAGGAGCTTTTAATGAAGTTCAACATTTTTGGGACACCCTGTATAATAACATCATAATACCATTTGTATTAGGTGTGTGAATTAATTCGGTCCGTTTTTTCTCTTCCAGAAAAGACTTTATGGCGAGAAAACACGAAAAAGTACACTAAGCGAAGTGCAATGAATTCTCGATAATAATATGAACACAACACGGATCTTCCTACCGTCATTTTTTCGTCCAAGAGACATAACCAAGCCGTGTTATGTTTACACTCCTCGGCGTCCGAGGTCTCTCGACCTTCATGGCCCCTCACGGGGTACACCCCACAGTAGTGGGGATAATTAATTTATCGTCCAGATAAAGCCTTTTGCGGATATCAGAGGTCAGCTAATTACAGCGTACAGCAATTCACCGCCAAACGTACCGAATTAATTCACGCAGCTACACGCAATAAAAATGATTATAAAACGAGAAACGAATTTTCCTGTTCAGAACTGCCACATCTTTCACTGTTGTTTTGCATAAACATCGGCAGTCTAGTAATCGGGCAGCATTAATTTGTCAATCGGATGGTAAAAACCGAACGATACGGAAACTCTCTGATGCTATCTCCGCACGACGGACCGATCACAAGTTCCCAACGTGGTCCAATCAGTCCAGCATCCAACGTATTTGACCACATGTTGCCATATTCGCTCAACGTCTTCCTTTTCAGGGAATAAAATCCCACAGTAATATAAACAATGACCAACCGGATATTCAATGCCACATACATGTTGGCATTGGCGTCCATTTAAGCACGTCGGCATAGTGTGTAGCTAGCATCAGGGTGCCCAAGTTGTCGGAGCCTGGTCCTCTGCGGTGAGGTGGCCAGGAAGAAAGACGACTTTGGCGACGACTGCATGAACGATTTGCCAAGGTACTTAAGAACGACCGTGATTTTTCGCAGATGGGAATCCGGTGACTGGGACTGGATACGCGGAGTCGCAGAACAACGGGCCGGCGGCCGTGCAAAACGGGACGTCCAGCTCAAGCTCGAGCGTCGGCGATAAATCGAGCGACTCGTCGCCGGCGGCGAAGGCACCAGGAGGCGGTCGCACACGCGTCCCACCTGGTGGATTCTCATCCGGTCTCTGGTAAAAACCGCTGCGACCCGGGACACCGACAGCTGAGATCGCGGCTGCAATCGTCCGTCTTTCTCGCCCCGTCCACCCTTCCAGCGTCCCCTCACGATCGAACGATCAACCCCAGACCGCCGATTCCTCGAGGACGTATCTCGCTCTCTCGGCACCGCGCGGTCACCTCGGAAAATCAAATCTCACCCTTCGGGAACCCTTTGAACACCGCTCCGACACTGTGTGCCCTTCTCGAAGGACACGCACCCTCACCGATCGACCGACGCCGACGAGTTTCCTCGAGGATCACCTGCCTCCCTCTCGGTGTCGAATCAAATCTCACGATCTACTGATCCCGTCAACCCTTCTAACCCCCTCCGCAGGGAAACGACACGATCGAGGGGGAATATCTGCAGCAAAGGTTTCAAGAACGGTCCAAGTTACAATAGATCCTGAAACTATCGCTGAAAGATCATTGCGAAGAGCCGCCGCGGATATATTAAAATAAATAAAATTGTAATGATTAGACTGCTCTGCGAGAAACGGGATCCGAGAAGAAAAATCTTCTTTCTTTCTTCAATCATTTGAAAGGATAATACAATTTTGAACTCATCTCTGTCGCGCGTGCATCAAATCGGCAGTCTAGTAATAACGATCGTGGTAAATTTTATAAATTTTAATGTACCCCTCCGGACCGCACACTAAATTTCGGAAGTCATCGGCCGTTTCTCAGAATCTGTTCAGTTTCGAACCAACCCTTTCTCTTTAAAACACGCTAGAACTTCGTTTATCCAAACTCGTAAAAAATCGGCCTGCCCGTATTCACGTGGTTTGGATATAAACAGAGATCAACAACAAAAGTATAAACGAAGTTCGATCGTGCAGAAAATTCGGCGAGTGTGTACGCTTGATGACAGCAGCTTTTCGAATTCCATCTCGCAAATTACGAGGAGTACGGGATCTTCGAAGACCAGAGGGGTCCCGTTAACGATTAAACGACGCCACGTCGATCGAGGGGTTTGTGAAGATCGAGAAGAATTTCCAAGCGGATCCGATAAGGACGTAGAATGATCGCGAGGGGGCTGGAAGGGCCGACGAGCGGACAGACGGCGCGGTATAAGATGAGGAAGGAGAGCATCGAGAAAGGATCGAAACGAGAGAGAGGTGAAAAACAGAAAAAAAATGAAAACCCCATCCGGGGATCGATCGCCTAGGTCCTGATCGCGCGAGACGGAATTCAAGTAATCGTTCTGTTCGAAAGATCATTCCCCCCCAGAAAGGAATCTTCGTTTCCCCCCCGCAGTCTTTTTGTAAATGCGTAACTCTTAAGGTACTGTACTACACGGTAGAGCTCTCGTTCTTTCGAACCATTGGATCAAAGGTAGAGCAAAAAGCAAAAAGCAAAATGCAAAAAGCAAAGAGCAAAGGGAGGTAGATAGGTGACGCGAACACTTCTGTCGAATAGACGTTTTCCGCGACGTGTTTCGAGTTAGAAAATCTGGAACCGGTAACCGAGACCAGCCCGACACAATTTTCCATCGCGAATTCGGCCCCGGTTCGCCATTTACAAATTTTCTGTTTGACCATCGGTGTCCGCTCTGACTGCGCACACCCCCCTTCAACCCCTCGCACGCTTCTCTGTTTCGAGCACCGTCGAACACGCATTTCACTTCTCGTGTCCCGACTTAAATTATTTATTTTCAACGATATTACGAGTAGAACGTAGTTGATCGAACATAATCGAATATTAGCCCGCCGACGAGGGTTATCCTGATCTTGAGAATGGTGTTTGCGGAGCGTGCGAGGGTCGAACGTACCGTGGTTCCGGTCCTCGGGGCTGTTCTCACCCCTGCCCGTCGTTCTCTCGTTGGAGACGCGCGCGAAAGTATTTGGAATGATAGTTATACAGAGGCTTGTATGCGTTCGCAGTATGTGCGTTTATGAAAAATTACTTTCCACGGGGATCATTGAGAATGTCACCCCCTTCGTTGGGGGGTGTGCGCGTCGCCAGAGGCGCGACCATATTCACTTTTTGACAAATCTTTAAAAGGCCGCAGTGAACTCTCGATATATGTCGACAACACGGGTCTTGCCGCTGTCTTGTATCGTGCAGGAGACATGGGGTATACCCCCACGGTAGTGGGGATGATCCCGCGACGTTTACCATCCAGACCTTGGCGACGTATATCGAGAAATCACTCTGCCTAGAAGACGGTGTACGATTAATTGACTCGAGTCCTTGATAGTTGTTTTAATGAGAAATAATTAACGGGGGCTGGAGAGGACAATGCGCGAGGCGTGGCGAGGAGAGAGAAAGACAAACGGACAGACGGACGGACGAAAAGATTGCTGAAGAAAAAATGGTATCTCTATCTCTCTCTCTCTCTCTCTCTCCCTCGACTGTTTAGACTGGTAATTTCGCGGACGATCGATTCGGCGATAGGGAAAAAAAAGGAACTCGACAACTAATTATATAGGAACGTCCAGAGTGGTGGAAGAGAGCGCTCGACAGAGACACACATACACACAGACACACATACGTGCGCAGGATATTAATTATTTAGATAACGTTCGACGAACACCTCGGAATTGTACATTAGAAGTAGGCATATGTTACTCGAAGAAAGAAGATAAAAAAGAAAGAAATAAAAACTACGATCCTTGTAACCGATTAAACGAAAACAAAGGAAAAAAAAGAACCCGAGTCAAGTGCTTTCTTAATTTCTGTGCCTTTTTCGAACGTATATAAGTTTTCTTTGGTTTTTTTTTCTATTTTCGAACGCGCCGTCACCTGTCCATACACACCAGGCAGGAGAGAGAGAGAGAGAGAGAGAGAGAGAGAGAGAGAGAATGAAAGAGAGCGAGAGAGAAAGAGAGAGAGCACGGTTCCTTTTCTTTTATTCATTGTGTTTCCTGTTAATTTCGTTCACTCGATAAAAAAAGAAGGCGAGAAGGAGAGAATCGCGAAGACGTGATTTCGCATTCACGCGGGAGGATATAATTATTAATTTTACTACTAATCGTACGTAGGAAGTTACACACGCTGATACTCTTATCCCCCCTCCCATCGACTTATCAACCGTAACGAGTTATGATTATTAAGTATCTGTTTATCGATTATTATCTCTGCACACACCTGCGGTCTACTCGAAGAAAAACGAGCATAGCAAAGTGAATCCTAAATCGAACTTCCTCGAGGATGATGTTCTTTCATAGTTGTGCCGAACTTTTTCCAGGCCCTTGCTTTTTTCTTTGTTTCGCTATTGTACAACGCTGTAATTGTATTTATTTCACGGCAAGACTCGTACATGCATACTTAACACGCGGACACACACACACACACGTGCGAACACGTACACGGACACGGACACAGTTACATCACGCACACAGACAGACAGACAGACAGATACACAGAGAATCAGACTCGATCGCCACATTTTCCTCTTACTTTTCCGGAGATAACAAGAAACGTTCTGTTCTTCGTCGTTTGGTGTGAGTAAAATCGCATTGTTTGTATCGCATCGTATTCGTCATAAGTAGCCCTTTTGTACTCTGGCATTAATTAATAAAATTTTGTAAGCAACAAATCTCACGTGTTTCACTTCCCTGTACGAACCGCGCGGCGTCGCGTCGAGCAAGAGAGAATCCCAACACGCAGCTCGATCTTTTTCAATGAATTTTATTACCAAAATAGGCGTGTACACTTGTATCAAACAATCGTAGAAAACCGTGGTAACGCAGCTGTGTAAAGACACGATAAATAAAGACAACGTAATACTGGGGAAAAAAGCGTAAATAATTGCAGACTGTGGGTCTGTGTGCGTTCGTACCACGCACGAGTTAGTTCATAAAGTGCGCGTGGTCGATCCTCTGCTCGATAGAAGAGATTCACTGAAGAAGAAAAAACGGGATTTCGCTCATAGATCCACAGCCTAGCTATAAATTATCCAGAAGACGAACGAGGAATGACCCGTGATGGGATCGCCGCGTAGATGATTCAGGTAAGCCGAAGCGATCGATGATCTCTACAGAGCAGCGATCAAGTCTCTTATGGCTGGCCCGTTCGCTTTGCACAGAGACACGAACGCGTGTTTCTGATTAGTTTCCGATTCGAGCCTCTTCGAGATCTCGTGCGCTCTACTCGTGATAGCAGGTGGCACGCCGGCTAACCGGGCCGCGTTGAAACCATAAGACTTGGGGCAAGCACCCTCGCTCAGCTTGTAAAGGAACGTCACCGTCTCTTGGGACACCTCCTCCTCCTCTTCGTTCTCTACCATGCATGCCTGCGAATATTGAAAGAAGAATCACTCTCGGTTTCTCGTAGAAGCGAATTGTTGTTAAGAAGACAGTTGAAACGCAAAGCGGCCGGCCGTGTCCAGTAGTTTTTTAACGCTTTCGTTACGGGCGCCGACTACAGTGAATTCGCGTTATAAGTCCCTCGCGCGGTTCTGGCGAGGGACATTTAAACGAAAATGTTCCTCGGATATGAACGAAATGTCCGTGGTTTTGGATATGAGTCTGGATATACAGGGTGCGGCCGAATAACATGTACAAGCGGGCACGGGGCGATACCTTATGAGAAAATAAGAAAAAAATATAGAATAGAATTTTTTCATCCGAAGCTTTGTTTTCGAGAAAATCCAGTTTGAAAACGCAGCGAATACGCAAACTATTCGATATTCATCGTCTGACGTGTATGATCACGACCAGCCAATTCTACTTTCTACATATAGTGAAGCACACGAACCCGACGGATCTTTAAATTCAATTTTCTCGAAAACGAGGCGTCAAATGAAAAAATGTTACTCCTTTGTTCCGGTTTGTACGTACATGTAGAATCACCCCGTGCCAGCTTGTACAAGTTATTCGACCGCACCCTATATAAATGACCCTCGCGTCTATATGTTCAAAACCAGGGACATAAAGAAGGATAGGGACAAGAAGGCTGAGAAAATGTCTTTCTCTGATGCAATGTTGCACGTAGAAACCGCCAGCGGAGCTCGGGAGCGGAGTATGCCCCACGGTTGTATGTGTAACTCTAGGGACATTTAAACGCGAGGCTTGTAGGGACTTGTATCGGGAATTCATTGTATAATCAGCACCAATGCGACGATCTGTATGTACGAGCGCCAACTACAGTGAATTCGCGTTATAAGTCCCTCGCGGGGGTTCTGGCAAGGGACATTTAAACGAAATCTGTGGTTCTGGATATGAGTCTGGATATATAAATGACCCTCGCGTCTATATGTCCAAAACCAGGGACATAAAGAAGGATAGGGACAAGAAGGCTGAGAAAATGTCTTTCTCTGATGCAATGTTGCACGTAGAAACCGCCAGCGGAGCTCGGGACGACACTACCCCACGGTAGTGTGGGTAACTCTAGGGACATTTAAACGCGAGGCTTGTATCGGGAATTCACTGTATAATCAACACCAATGCGACGATTTGTGTGTACGAGCGCCGGTTACGTTCACGCTTCTCGGCGCTGTGTCGCGTTCAGAGGCGGTTCTCCGGCCAAGCGGATTGCCATAACGAAAGGGTTAAGCACAGTCCTTAATTAACACGTTCCGTGCCAAGTCGTTTTTGCTTGACTCGTCGTTCAGGCCATTTGATATTTAGGCATTAAATAAATATGTCTGCGTGTACCATTGGTGGTACACGTGGCCTGAAGATCAAGTTTAACGTGTACCACCGATGGTACAGGCGGCAAGGAACGTGTTAACGCTTAGGAAAGTCTTCATGTAAAAGAGGACTGACCACATACTATGTGTGCAGGTTAGGAAAGGGTTAATAAGCTTGTAACACAAGTTCGGAAATTACCATGTGAGCCAAAGTAACGTCCTTGTTGCTCTTGTAGTCCTCCACAAGGGAATGGTAGTGTGTGGAGAACAGTGTTCGGCATTTCAACTTTGTCAACGCGTTCACCACCGCAGCGGCGATCGCGGTTCCGTCGTAGGTCGACGTGCCCCGTCCTAAAAGATGCAAGCAACGTTATATTGACAATTGATTAACTTTTAGGTCGCGGAGAATATGTCGAAGGTATGCGTACCTAGTTCGTCGAGTAGAACCAGCGAATACGGTGTGGCGTGCTGCAATATGGTTGCAGTTTCGCTCAACTCTACCAAGAAAGTACTCTGACCAGCCAGAATATCATCGTTTGCGCCCAATCTTGTGAAAATGCGATCTACTATCGTTAGACGACAGGAACTAGCAGGAACGTAGCATCCCTGAAACCGAGGAAATCGCTCGTCAACACCGGAAACCATGACCACGATTATGTTGTCTACACGTACACGGGCTCAAGAAAGTATTCGAACGCCCTTTAAAACAGTATACCTTTTTTTAATTAAATCAAACGATCTGACCATTTTGAGCAATTAGAAGAATTGGTCTTCCAAATGATGTGCAGAAAAGATTTTGAAAAAATTGCAATTGGTAAGAATTACATGAGAAAATAAAAATGGCATTTATTATAACTTTTTTATTCGAGTCTATAATGAAAATTGAAAATATGCGTTTTTTAGATCTATTTTAGTTATACACATGCCGAAAATTTCATCGAAGACGATTAATATACACACGAGCTACAAATAGTTAAAAGTGATGAAAATCATAGTTTTTCGTTTTGGTATGTTTCTGATAAAATTTAACATCTTCCCATGCGTGCCGTTTTTATCTGTGTCAACAAATTTTGATGAAATTTTCCAAAACGCATGTTTTGAATTTTCATTACAGGCTCAAATAAGAAAGTTTTGGATAGTGCATTTTCTATTCGCCCTTATAATTCCTAGCAATGGCAATTGTTTTAAAATCCTTTTTGCGTGTTATTCGGTAAACCAATTCTTCTAATTGGTAGAAAAAAGTCAGATCGTTCGGTAGAATTTAAAAAAAGTTAGTCTGTTTCAAAGGTCGTTCGAATACTTTCGTGAGTCTGTGTATAATCCTGCAGAAAAGTCATACTATTTGCGTCATGATCGTCAGAAGCGCTGCCTGTCGCATCAGCGTGGATTTACCGCCCATGTTCGGTCCTGTTAGTATCACGAATGAAGCAGAATTTTCAGCGGCCAGTACAGTGTCATTCGGTATGAAATTGTCCGACGTTATGCACGGGTGTCTTCCTTCTTTTATATCGATGAATATCTGCGACAAGATAATTACATTAAAATATTATCTACGTATTATACAGGGTGTTTGCGAAATCGTGGTACAACCGGCAAGGGGATGATTCCTCAATGATTGAAAATCGAGTTTGAAAATTGGTTAGGCACGTGTGCATTTAGATAGAGTCCACTTCATTCGCCCGATGTAGCTCGCAATTCTTATTGCCGTTTGGGTTTATAAACAATGTAGAGATTGTTATTAATTAAAATAGTTATTAATTAAAGCCATACCATATCCTAAACCATACTGTTTACACATGCAAAAAGTAATGGAAACTGCAGGCTAGCTAACTGGCTGTACCTAACGAATTTTCAAACTAGATTTGTCTCGAAAATAAAGCCCCGTATGAAAAAGCTATATTCCTTATTTTCGACTAGATTTTATGCGAGGAATCATTTCCTTGTCGGTTGTACCACGATTTAGCATACACCCTGTATAGAAGACCGTGTGTCTTTCCAAACGAACTAATGTCTGAATAAAATTACATTTCCATCCGAACCGTCCTCGATTTCTGGTACACACATGTCACCGCTGAGAGCGTACTCCGCCAGAGAAATGAGAACGTCCAAGACAGACAGCTTGTAAACAGCCATACTCCACATGTCGTATTTCTCGCTGAATTGAGCGAATATCCTCCTGTTCAGATCCTTCAACACCTTGTCTCTGTGTTCCTCAGCGGTTATTTGTCGGCTCAAGAGTTCCTGAAATTTTGATTGCATTAAGACCGCTGCCATCGTGTTTCGTGAAAAGTCGATCAACGGTTTCGTTACTTTAGCTTCGGCAGTGTAGTAACGTTTGAATCCTTTCCTCTGCGACATCAGCTCGTACCCGGAGCCAACTTTCCTCATTTGAGACTCCGGGATCTCGATCTGATAACGCTTCTTATCGGTCCCGTGGTACGTGACTTTCACGCCGAAATGCCGTCTCTGTTTTTCAAGGTACTTTTCTGAATCCTTCTTCACCTCCGCGAGCTCCATTAAAACGGAGTCGTACTCGTCGTCCACCCCTTTCTTTGGAACGATACAGCCTTCCTTTTTCGCCGCTTCGTGGTCGAACGCGGTCTACGAACACGATATACGATACACAAAGACACGTAATAGAAGGTGTAGATCAACGATTGAAATGTTATAATCACCTTGAAGTAATCCAAAGTTTCTCTGAGCGATGGAAATTCTCCGTCCGGTTCTACTTTGGTGTGACGAGCTATCAACGGGCTGTTGAAGTCTGTAATATGAAGAGCGAGAAACGAAGAAAAGTGTTCGCCAATTTTTTCGTGTGTCAATCTAGAGTGCTAAATAGTACGCAATATATTAATTTGTACCTTCGAACAAAGCAACTATTCTTAGGACATCCTCGAAGCTGCTCAGAGTGGTAGTGAAGTCTAAGATTCGTTTCTTCGAATACGTGTGACCCTCGAACATAATTGCTCTGGCGTCGGGATGATTGGTCATTTTTGCTGGATTTCCGTGCGCGTGAATTCTACGGGTACAAGCAACGTTAAATAAATAAATGCTCGAGAGCTTTTAACCGAGTAGGTTAGAATTTCACCCACTTGCTTAAAAGCCTTTCAAGATCCGGAAGACCGGCCATGATACTGCGAGCAGTTTGCACTGCTTCGGTGCGATCCATTAGTTCTTGTATAGCTTGCTGCCGTTCTATTATCACATTTTTGCGACAGGAAGGCCTGCAGATCCATTCGCGCAGCAATCTTTTACCGAACGGTGTGCAACAACGATCCAACGTTTTCATCAGAGAGCCTTCTCCGAAGATCCGCAGGTTGTTGATTGTGATGGCGTCTAAGACCATATTATTCGCGAACTTGGATGCCCCCGAAGACTCGTTCGAGTAGTCTGGCGGAACGTACGATTTAAATCGACCTTGTGCCAGCAACTGTTGCTCCAGGAAGTAGTCCTTAAGCAAGTACACGCATCCTCCTAAAGCGTGCACAGCTAATTCCTTGTTGTCTGCTGGAGTCAAGCCTAGACTATCGCCTGGATTCAGATATGGTTGTAAACCTTCTGGCCACGAAAAACTGGAGTCTGCTGTCTTTTTGAAGTATTCTCCCTCGTGGAGATTCTTTAAAGTGGTCGAAGCCGACCAGAACTGAGACTCTCGCAGGAGCGGTTCCTTGATACACGCTGCCAAAGTATTGTTTAAAATTTGCAATGTCTTCGAGGACAGATTGCCACGTTCGTATACAATGTGAACCGGTGGATAATGAGCGAGAAGCGTTAGGATCCTAGAATTGCAGCGATCATCCTCGAATTGTCCGAGATAAAAATCTCCGATCGTGGTGTCCAAGAAGCACACCCCATAATGGGACTTGTTTTCGCCGGGTGGGCATTTCTCGACGAGAGACATCAAGTAATTCGAATTCGGCGTCGAGGCCTCTACATCCTGCGGAGTGTACACCCGAGTGCCTTTCGAGCTTATTTGGCAAATTTCTCTTTTTACAACTTTGTCGAATTTCGTTGCTTTGCTCACTGAAAAATATTATATGTAAATGCAATCGATTAAACGATGTCGAGAGTACTGTGTTGAAACGTTGTCTTACTTTTGCTGCAACGTTGGCTCATCATCTCTGGATTCTCTGTTTGTTCTATCCTGGCTACTTTGTACCCTCTCTCTATAAGACTCGCCGAGAAACGGCCGTATCCAATCTCTGGAAATCCGGAATGAGCGAATTCACCCTGCAGCGTAGAAATATTTCTTTTACACTTGTTGACCTGTAAACTCAGGGAATGAGATTTTACCCAGAGCTTGTGAACTTACACGCATGAACGTGAGATTGAGCTCTTTCACTCCGGTGACAGCATCCATGTGATACAGTTCATAAAATTTTCCAACCTTGAAGAAGAGGACACAGTCGAAGTGCTTGCTCTTCAATTCCCACCACTGTCTCATAGCCTGTAAGAAGAAAATTTCATAGTACCTTGTTACATTGGACTATATGTTAGTCTACTGTATGCGCCTTTTACGGGAGTCTGCTGGGTCAAGAAGTCCATAGGAACATAGACGGTTTTCGGATCGTAATCCGGATCTCCTGGTGACCTTCTATTAATGTCTTTTATTTTGTTCGGCTGTAGAAAATCGTACTTCAAATGTCGCCAAGAGTCCACGGCATTGCTGCCTTGAGCATGGGCAGGCTGAGATGGCTTTGACTCCGCTTTTTCCTGCAACAGTGTCATCTTAATTTCTTGAGCAGTGGATCGAGAAAAATAATTAACAATCTCGTGCTTACCACTTTACCATCCTTTTTCGGAGCAGCTGAACGTTTGGGCATGACATTAGACACCTTCTTTCTTTTCTGAAATACAGTTTGCATGAAATAATTAAGACCGACTGTTTATGGATATATTTATTTCATTGTTTACCACTGGTGATTCTTCATCGGTTTGTGTGTCTGGCTCGCTTTCAGGATCTCCTTCTGAACATGAATCAGACTCTGATGCTTCCGTGGGATCTATATTGATTCGATTAGAAATGCAAAAAGTAATAATTAAATATAATTTTGAAACATTTGCTTGTTAAATTAATTAAATTATTGAAGTTTTATGCGAAACCTGGTTTAAAGTCATCTTCGGAATCCTCCCCAGATTCCTCATCTGGAATAACTAGTCTTGGTTTCTTGAGTTGCCTTGTCTCTTCTTTATCTTTCTCCTCTTCTTCGTCATCTTTATAAATTCTTTTTCTATCCTTTTCCTCGACAGTCTTGTTCTCCTTTCCTTTGCTAGGAGTTTTATCTGTACACAAAAATAATCAACTAATGTATCAACAAAAACAATTTTATCAATGAAAATGGGAATTCATTTAATTACACTGTCTCACTATTTCATTACTTAAATAGAAAATTGCTTAAATATTCACAGTCTAATGGGTACCTAACTATGATACGAATTAATACTACATTTTTTCCAGTATTTTCTTTCTTATAATTCTTATTTCTTATAATTTTTCTTAAAATTTCTTATAATTTTCTTTCTTATAATTTCTTTATTATAATTTTACGTAACCCAATTCTATATGCGGTCTGTACGTAACAGGAAATGTCATTCGTGGCATTGTCTATTATTAATTTTAACAAAATATGAAACACAGTATACTTTTGATCCTTTGTTCTTTTGTTCTTTTCGGCGTCGAAAATTTTTCTTCTTGGACAGATTTGTTAGCCGGTGACTTAGGAGATTTCGGCGACGAAAAATAATTATACAGCGTATTTACTTTCGACATAATATTAACAAATAGTACATAAGTTAATACATTAAATAATTCGTCCTTTGAGTCCTTTCGCAAACCGGCACGTTTTCGTTAGAAAATATTCTGCACAAACGATTTGTGTTCACATTAAGTATGTACATCTGCAACGCGCCAATCACTATGATTCGACCAGAGACAATTTATGGGATAGACTGGACATCTTACAGAAAATCTCTTTGTATCTTTACATAACAATTTTTATCGTAATTTATGTTAAACTAATTAGTTATTTGGGTGTTTTGCAGAACAACCAGAAGAGAAGAGAAAGACGAGGAGAAGATTGTGAGATAATAATATAAATATTTATTTTACCAGAAAAATGATCATTAAGAATGTAGATACATGGTATATAATAAAAAAAGATAATAATTTCTGTTTATCAAACCTCCTCACACATACTTTTTTCCAAAAGCTAGCCTAAAATAGCGAAACAAATAAATATTTTCATAGAATAGTAATTCAAACTAATAAATAGAAAACTTAATTATCTTGCTAATTACTCATTTACAATTAATGTTTTTGATCTCAAAGTATCATGGTGATGCAGTACATCTAATCTCTCTTATAAATTCCATCATTATTGCTAGTTATT
>CM052142.1:3033285-3081208 GCA_028454255.1 Halictus ligatus | reverse complement strand
TAATAAACTAATCCTTCTAACTTCTCAATAACATTCAAGTCATTTGATCTAATTTTTAAAAAGTTATGTTGCTTCAAATAGTGTAGACTCAGTTTTGATCGTTACTGTAATACAATGTTTTAGGATGTGGAGCATAGTTATCTTGGAAACATTAATCAACAAGTATCAATAGTCTGTGATCTCCTATCAAAGAACGAACAGTTGAAGAATGGTTACAATGCTATCGGGTTCTCTCAGGGTGCTCAATTTTTGTATGTATTATTTTTAAACGTTTGGAACTAATTTAGAAGCTTCTACACCGCAGACCTTGGTTCCATGTAAAAATATTTAGATCCTCGAAGAATTAAAATGTAAGGTTCAAATCAAAATTATTTATTACAGGAGAGCTGTGATTCAAAGATGTCCTGATCCACCAGTTAAAAATTTTATTTCTTTGGGTGGTCAGCATCGTGGTGTTTTTGGACTGCCAAACTGTGGTAATTTGAGTTACAACATTTGCAACCGTGTAACTAATGTAATTAAATATGGAGCATATTTAAAGTAGGTTATTACTGGTATATTCGTTTTCAAATTTTCATTTTAACGTTGAATATTTTATTTCGAATTCAATGAAAAAATACATATAGAAATATTTAATCTCATTTCAGATATGTCCAGGAAAGATTTGTACAGGCTACTTATTGGCATGATCCCTATCAAGAGGACGAATATAAGCGTAACAGTATATTCTTGTCCGACATTAACAATGAACTGCATATTAATCAGGTTATTCATTTTTATTGCGAATAGAAGAAGAATATTTTAACAAAGCATTCAAATTTTATTTCCAGACCTACAAGAAGAATCTTCAAAAATTAAAGACTATGGTATTGGTAAGATTTGATAATGATACCATAGTTACCCCACGGGAAACCGAATGGTTTGGGTTCTATGCGCCCGGACAAGCAAAAGAGATTCAAACTCTTGAACAGACTGATTTATATCGTAAGGTACGAAATGAACCATTCATAATCTCTTTTTAAATAGAAAGTTGGCGGGAAGCGAACAAGTAATGTACTATCTTCTTAGGATCTTTTGGGATTGAAAGCACTACATGAGGCAGGGAAAATCCATTTCCTCTCGGTTCCTGGGAACCATTTACAGTTCACTGAGAAATGGTTCGTTAACAAAGTGATAAACATGTATTTGTCATAAAAAAAAATGCATCAAGATACATATAAAGGAAATGTACTTTTGTGATATATTTTTCTGTGTTACTTTATGGATGTAAGCGTTATAAACTTTTTTTATACTTTATATTTTTGTTGAAAATTATATTCTATTTGCGAATACATACATTGCTTATTATTCGTAGTCAATTAATTCAAGACCTTTGAATCTAATGATACCATTTTTAACACATTCTAAGTACAGCTGTTATTACTACAATCGTTAAGCAAGCAGAGACAATAAATTTATTAGTGGGTTGTGTTAGATAAACTAATGCGTATGCATCATAGCTCTTCCTTCTTCTGGAATGATTATTTTCTTCCTCCAAGACAGCCACATCGTCAAAATTGTCCTTTAACGGTGGATAAACTTGCTACTTGTCTGCATCCTCGAGGAATTATTTCAACGTAAATAACACCGTACCATCGCATACATCCTCACAATTTTTGCAGATCGTTATTCTTGTTGTAAGGCCACTTACAAGTAATATTTTAAATGCAGCAATAAATTGATCGCACGTGGGGTTATTATTCCTTTCACCAACCTGTGGACCAGTATTCGCTCGGTAAAATCCTTTTTTTGTAAAGCCAGAGAGGATACCCTCTCTGATATGAAATTTCAAATTCTATCAGCAACAGCACCGTTGAAGGATATTAGCAGAGAGGAAATGAGAATGCTCACGCTCGGGGTTTTAGCAGAGAGGAAATGAGAGTGCTCACGCTTGGGGTTTTAGTGTCCCCACTTTTCCTGCATCGTTTTTTTAGCCTGTATTAGAACCTGCATCATCTTTTAGGCTGGTCAGAGCCTACATAGAAGACCTTCTTTTAACATAGAAGTAGCACCCACTCTGGCATTATTTGGAATCCGTTGCTTAATGATTTGTTACGTATGGAAACGTTCTCCACGTTCATTTCGATTACAAGTACCCAGTAAGCAAAATGCTTTGAATCTGCCACCAAAATTTGACTCGGAATTGCCATCCACCTGTTTCCGCATTACCATCAGTATTCTAGTGCAAAGTCTGCCATGCCAAATTCGAGACAAACTTTGGCTTCGATCAGCCTTCGTTATAGAGGGCAGGTCCGTCGCAATAAGAACGGACGTAACCTTGTTCTGAAAGTAAATATCGGGAAAAATCGGAATAAACGATGAGAGGGAAAATTGAATTAAATTTACAAATGTATTTATTTTAATCTTAATCTACTTTTGACATCCATCTGTTTCCGCATTTGAGTAGGAATTTGGCAACAAATTTTGGTGCCAAAATCATACCAAATGAGGAGCAAATTCTGCTTCGGGCAGGGTTTGGTACCAAATACATAAGTACTTTGCTCGCAATGTGTGCAGCACACATTCCACTCGATTTGGTCGAGTAGGCATTTGGCTAACTGGGTACTAATCTCTTTTTTGAGAACGAAAAGCGTCCCAACAGGCCCCCTTCATTAATGGAAGACACTGTATGCCTTCTTTATATGAAAATCTTTAGACACTCCCTTCTGGCATCCTTTTAAAGAAAATTTAACTGAGGCCTGGTTTTCATTGGAAGTGACAAAAAATGTGACTATGTGACCCTACGTGACATTAAATCTTAAACAGAGTATCCTTTCATTTTCAAGGTATGTAAACCCATTCATTTTCATTCTCTTTGGTTCAGTCAAGATTCAGAAGTGGTTCAGTAACGTTTCAGTAATCGTGGAGTCACGTCGCGTTACAGAGAGAATTGGAGAACAATTTCTCCAATTATATACCCACTCATTTACTCGCGACACAACCAACTACATTTGTAATTATCTTAATTCAGAATATATTTGTCTTGTTTGTTAATTTGCGTAATCTACTACCCTTAATTATTGCCTAATATCCTAATCTATTCATTGAACGTTCCCACACGATACGATCTTACCGCTCGGATTGTATCAATTAAATTATATTAGGTCTACCGGAAAGTTCTGTCCGTTTTTGAATTGAAAGAAGATAACACAATTTTCATACATTTAATAATATTTATTGTGGAATACACTTTTCATCGTTTTAGGAGAGTACATGTGTCTAAATGCAACGATAAAGAGTGATAGTCAACCGAAGTCAACTTGTAGTGTCACTTGGTGTGACACTATCGGACAGAACTTTCCGGTAGACCTAATATATAAGTTACGAGGCTTACTAATCTTAAATTCAATTCAACAAAGATTTCTTCAACCTAGTGGCTCCCCGGTTTCGCATTGAAACTGGGGTAACAATCCCCTCGCCGACCTCTAGCGTTGCTCGCAGCCCTGGCTCGTAACAGATTGTTAACACTAGATTTACGGGACCCGTCAAAATGACGGGTTCTTATTGTGATTGTGAAAATGCATTTATAGGAAATTTATTTAACACATTTATTCCTTGGAACATACATTATTTTAAAAGCTGCTGAAGATCTGTCTGAATATATTCTTGATATTTTTATAGAATAATCAAACCTGGCCACTTTTAGCTCCCCGTAAACCTAGTGCTAATAATGCAGATAAGATGATACAGGTTCTGGTCCAGGCTAAAAAGATGACGCGGGTTCTGGTATAGGCTAAAAATTAGACTAGGGGGCAGCACTATACCGGGGACACTAAAATTCGTTTCGTGTCTCACGATCTGAAATACCGACATCGTTAACAACAACTATATTTCTTACGCCCTCTACTCTGAAGAACGACAAATCTTGTAACTAGATTCACGAAGACTTTAGACCAAATACAGTGAAATCTCGTTGTATGTCAGTACCGCCGTTCTTTTTACTGACACTCATACGAAATCGGCGGTTCTCGCCGAGCGACCCATTTGAAATACACAGGGCACGCTGGAAACCTAAGAGTCATCCCGCGTGAAAGTCATAAGAAACCTATGGCATACAAATGTGACTGACGTTCAAACGGAAGGAATATCCGTCTCCGATATAATGTTGCACGGAGAAGCGGACAGCGAAGCTCGAGAGCCGTCGTCGCCGAGGAGTGGGCCACACATTGTCGGCTATATCGGTGTAAGAAGACCACTACTAATCCAATTACAAAACTTCTTTATTTTTCGTTATTTTCTTATGAAACTATTACCAACATATTCGTGGCATTTTTCTGATTAAAGTGAAACCAAATATGATATAATTACGATGATATTTACTAGTGTAACAAGCGATAAAAGTTTTGAACACTGAGAAAGACAGCGTATGGGAAGAAAAGAGCCGCAAAGAGTCGCGGCCGCCGGCACAGATCAAAGCCCGCGTGAGCGTAGGCCTTTAAATGAAAAATTTAACTTCTTTATTGTTCATTATTTTTTTATGAGACCACAATATATATTTTTTACCAATATATTTGTGGCATTATTCTCTGTCATACTGCTAGGCTCGTTATTGTAAACCGAGATTCTGTTTAGGCGTCCGGTGCGACACGGGACTATGTCAAAGCACTTAAAGTGGTCGGCATGGTTTGAAATCCATATACGTATGCAAGGGTCAAAATCTAGACAAACTGCCGCTTCAATATTCCAATGAGCAGTTTAGAAGTGGTCAATTGTGTTTCGTAAAAGTCCAATCTACGTCTGTATAGAGCCCAATTTGCGAATTTCTACTTCATCGTGTACTTTGTAATATTCGACAGAAAATTCGAATTCTGAAGCAAGTATGACGTCACAAAATGGCTGCCGCTGAGAGATTCTCTTAATTTCGAGAGATTTAGTGTTCGTATCGAAAAAAGGATCTATACAGACGTAGCAAAGACATGCACAAACACTGTGGTATGCATTTTTAATTCATTACTTACTTATTTAAGACGTAAAATGTCTAGAAAAAAAGCATAGCGTCAAGGCCAAATGTCTGCCGGCCCACGACATGGGCCAGATGGCGGGTCATTAAAATGGGAAAATTCCCATCGTCGGCGAAAATTATGCCTGCAGTCAGTCACAACCGAAACATTGAATAGTACAGACGTCTTTCCTTCAACTGTAGTTTTATATATTTTCGGACCGCTCCGCCTTTAGCTGGGTTTAAGATTCCTATATTTTGATTAAAATGATATCAAACACGATATCATTTATTGTTATGGGAAGACTTCCATCGTTCATTACACACGTAAATATTATCGGAATTATATCATATTTGGTTTCATTTTAATCAGAAAAATGCGTAAACAAGGAAAGCATTGCAGGTAAATTCAGACATAATTCAATTGAATACACAAGATTTTATAATCAGTAAGTCTTAAATTCTATTTTACAATGTTATCGAAAATTATAAATAAGCAGCTATTAGCTCGATATTATTCTCTATTTGTAAGATTACTAGAAGTTCTTACAAATAGAGAATAATACCGATTGCCCAGGTCTCACCACGAGGAGGTTGCTGCATAAGAGACCCGATAAGAATATATTATATTAAGTATACTTATTTTAAATCATAAAAAAATATTGAAAAAAGAGATATATAGCATATACATATATTAACTGATTTTAATGCAAAAATTTAATCTATTTTTTAATATGCTTTATACTTTAAAAATAAGTATAATTAATATAGGCACAGTAATTGCTACCCCCACAGTAATCCAAGTAACATCGATCTAGCCATTTTTACGAGATGACGTAAAATTTGGTCTGTTTTCGGCCACGTCAGCATTAAAAATTAATTGCGAATGGTAAATTAGTAAGTAAATGATGGCAGACGCAGCAGAGGATGGAAGGGAAGAAGCAAAATTGAAAGGAAAGTCCGGGGGGAGGGGGCAGAGAAGAAAATTCACGGAGAAATAACGAACGAGCACGGGTAGTGTCAGTCTGGATAGACCTTCGAAAGGGGGCCATATATTTTCATCGAGCGTGCTGCTAGTTCTATCCGAGGGAGCGGAAACAACAGGGTATATTATGGAATACTATCCGCAATAGGTTCCACAATCTCGGTAGCCATTGTTTCGTGGTACCTACAGATGTGCTCCATTGTCGGTCCATCGGTACTTTTGCTCCAAAAGAAGAAAGAGAAAGAAAAAAAGAGAGACGTTTACGAAAGGAACGTATCAATTCTTTGTCGCATCAGAATATCTGTAGGCTTATCTAACGGGTGACGTCTCTTGACAATCACTTGCCATTTCCGTAACAATTACAATACCGTCGCATTGTGCCGTCCGCTAAATTGATCATGGCTCGTTGTCGAAAATTCTCATATTGCTTTTAAGGTGGAATTATTTGTAACAGTTGTGAATTCTTTTCATGAAAATTTTCGAGAATCGAGTAATTACATACTCGAATATTTTTTTTTATTTTAGTCTGTTGAATCTTTGAGGACCGTTCTTTTAATTAACGTGTTGGTAATTGTATCAATAATATACAACTTTACAGAGAATCTGAAAAAAATACACATGAAAGTAAATAAATCAATTTGTTTCTACCCCCTTTGTCGTGTCCATTTTCAATGACATCCTTCGTACGACGAAAGGAACGAAATTTTCAGAAGAATTAGCATCGCGAGTTGATTGAAAATCATCGAAGGAATTTGTTAGGAAAAAAAGGGGAAAGAAGGGACGGTTAATTCGATGGCAATAGTTGGATAGTCTCACCCAGTAGATAGTGAGAATACCTTTCAAGGATAGAGTCACGCAATAAGAGGGTGAGTAGTGGCGGTGGCGATGCTAGTAGTAGTAGTTGGTTTGATGCCAATGAACGAGTAGGTTGGCATAGGTTGGGGTAGGTATTCCGTTTGTATAATGTACCTACTCACTCGTATCGGACTGTCTCTCTGTGATGTGAACGCAGCCTCGGGCTTATTATATATCTCAATCTCTGAATACTACCGACTCTGTCGAAATTATGATTACCCGTCACTCCAGAGTTTCGGGGGGAGGGGAGGAACCGAATCCACCAACTCTGTACCTCCACCCACCCCTTCGTTCTTTCCTTCTTCCTTTCTTTCCACCCCCTTTCCACCTGTTCATTCGATACAATAGACACCCTACACCCTTCTTCGAACCCCTTCGACAATCCGAATGATCGCTGGACAGCACTTAGGACAGCGTCATTGGTCCTCCTGGAGTGCGGATTCTCGCAAACGTTCTCCCCCTTTTCGTAGATCTTTTGGTTCCAGGAATGTTTGAAATATTTATTTTGTTGATTGAGACACTGGTGTGTTGATTCGGTGATATTTGGAAATTGTTTTACGGAAAGGATTTATTCTGCCTACCGAGGGGGATCGATGAAGCGCTTCTGTAAAACAATTTTTGTGATATGGTCGCCATTCCTCCGCAAAGTATTCACCAGACGTTTGGAAGGAACGGAGCTCTCACAAGAGCCTCGAAGCTTCTGCGCTCGCGCGTTTTCGCTGGAATGCTCGAAAAATATTGTCATCGTTTCTGGCAAGCATCGAGTAAATTTTCAACCAACCATCAACCATCAGAAGCGTGCACGCGGACAGGTGGAAGAAAAGGAGAGAGACAGTGAGATGAAAGGGGAGAGTGAAAGAAGGAGTGAAAGAAAGAATGGAAGAAAGAAAGAGTATATAGACGGGAGGCGGTGTACGTGTACACAGTCTCGCGGTTGGCAAAATAAATAGATTTTTGTAAACAGGATGGAAGATTGAAAAGCTGATAAAAAAATGGATTGTTCGAGGATGACGAATCTCCGCGTCGATAGGCGTCGAGGATGAGAAACAAAAGGCATTGTGTTCGTTTCATCCGCTCGAGCGGTCTACCAAAGAGAAACGAGAAGGTGCTGGTATCGCAGCGGTAGTGAAAATCGAGGAACGATATTCATCGGTAGCTACGAACGAAGTCTTCCTCGGTTGAAAGTCGACCGATGGAAAATCGTGAAAATGATATGCTGGACAATGGGTATTGTTCGAACCGATCGCCACGTCTGCCCTCCCACCATCGCATCGGCGCCATCCTCTACCAGCCTATACCTTCCTCTCTCAGCCTCTCACAGCAACCCTGAAGAGAAGCTTCTGCTTCTGCTTCTGCTACTGCTTTGCTTTTCGTCTCTCGCTGTGTACCATAACTATGCCTACTCGAATCGGTTCCCAGCCGCATCCGCGGGGGATCCAACTGCGGCTGCGGTTGCAGTTTGCCTCCTAGACCAACTCAGATTCGCGAACCGTTCTTCCAGAAAACGAGTGTCCAATAGGACTTTTCCTTATTCTCCTACACCCGCGTCTATTCACCTCCGTCTTCGTCGTCCGCCCCAAACTCTTTCCGAGTTGTCTAAACACGTTGTCGGAGCAAACGATCTGTCCAGCATCGCTAAACGCTTCATATTCCAAATATATCGATGCAACCACGATGTTCTAACCAGGGACCAAAAATAACAGTTATTTTAAAATTTTCTACCACACAAATTATTAATAAAAAATTTATAATTATTGAAATTTAAGATAATCTACACAAAATATAAAGGAAATAATTCGACGAACAAAATCATTAAAAAATATCGATTTTTATACTTTTTGGTTACAAATAACATTTATTAGTGTCCAAAAGATTGGATCCCCCTCGATAACTGTTAGGACGAAGAAAAACGGTTTCGATTGCTCAAAGCAGTTATCGATGAGAGAAGTTCATTTCAGTCGCTCATAACAGTTATCAATGAGAGAAGTTCATTTCCATCGCCCATAACAGTTATCAATGAGAGAAATTCATTTCGATCACTCATAACAGTTATCAATGAGAGATGTTAATTTCGATCAGCCATAACAGTTATCAATGAAAGAAGTTCATTTCGACCACTCATAACAGTTATCAATGAGAGAAGTTCATTTTGTTTGCTCATAACAGTTACAGATGAGAGAAGTTCATTTCGATCATTCATAACAGTTATTAATGAAAGAAGTTCATTTCGATCACTCATAACAGTTATCAATGAGAGAAGTTCATTTCGATCACTCATAACAGTTACCAATTAGAGAAGTTCATTTCGTTTGCTCATAACAGTTACAGATGAGAGAAGTTCATTTCGATCATTCATAACAGTTATTAATGGGAGAAGTCCATTTCGATCACTCATAACACAGGCAATCAAGGCACAGTAATTGGTACTCCCACAGTAAGTGGGTCCCTTTCCTTAGTCTTCAAGCCTGTACGGACCTAGTATTACTTCGAGATCCCCTCCAAATATTAATGAAAAATTGCGTAGAACAATAATAATACATATTCCCAAGCGTTGTAAATAGTGTATACGTAGTGTATAGTGTATACGTTGTTCAAAGTCTATGTCTTATAGACATGTCATATTATCTCAAAATGCCATTGAAATAGCAGTGGAAAATTACATGGAACGATAATAATGCAGTTTGATATCTGCATTTTGATCCGAGCTAAAAACATTCTGTATACGTTGTTGAATGATTTTTTAATTTAGCTGACACAGTCTTGGAACCAGTGTTGAAAGGCAGGAGCACTTAGCCGGAGAGATTCGACTCGGCTGTTGATTAAAGGAAAATAAAGAAGCTGGGCGCGGCGCTAGTGGAACGGTCCGCGGCAAAAAGCTATAACTAATTCCACAATGCACGAATAAATGAACAATTCGAGCATTTATGGTTTGAGGGAGAAGTACTCTCGGAAATGGAACAATGCGCGAGCCATCCAAAGCAAAGTGGTCAAGACAATAGTCTGCAGCAAGTATACCGTGGCACACGGACGCATTCGAACGCTCACATTTAAAATTAATCAAACGTGGCAAATGCGAATGGTCATCTAAAGCTGTTGCGGATTGAGAAACAATTGCCTGAAACGCTAGCCCCCAGCAATTTTTAGCCAGCCCGATCGATCATCCTATCTCGTCGTTTCCCATTTATTACTTATTAGAATACTGCGGATCTTTGTGCAAAATAAAAATTTTCTGTCTGAATTGCAACAGACTGGAGCGAAATAGAAATTTATTTTCTTTCTTAATATCTTTAATTCGCATTTTAGACATTTTCTAATGTTTTTACTGTACTAAAATACGCTAACTCATTTTTGTCATAAATGCATAAAAATTATTAAATACAATTTTAAACAGTGGACCGATTTGAAGAATTTAAGAGCACGAGTAGCAGCTTATGAACATTATTAAAGCATGGACGAAGTTTATATTTAACTCCTATATGTTGCAGCTGATGTAAATAATTTTCATTTTGCATAAAGATCCGCAGTCTAATCAGTAAACACAAAATTATACTTTCGTTCTGTTCTGTTATGGAAACCAGTGTGTATTTTGTAATGGCAAAAATACCACAAAACCAATTAACTACGTACGACGTGTACACACGTAAATCCAAAACTCTATTGCGATGCGGTTGACGTGTATACTCGTCGTGTACAATAAAAAATTACCTTGTACTATAAAAACTTGAAATTTCAGTAAGATGTAATAAAAATGTCGTTTGGTGGTAGGTTTCTTTTATATTACCAATAAAACTGTTATGTATTCTTTTAAAAAATAATTTGATTATTCTCTTTGGTGTATTGGATATTGCCCGCACAATGTGTTACTTTTTACAACTTAGGTTGATTATTTTCTCTGATGCATGCTCCGAATTGTTTTGCAATGCTTTACTAAACCAACTAAATTTCATAAAATTATTTTTTCGTTTAATTGTTGTTCTTTACGAATTTTCTTATTTTTTGACAATCTTTAAGTTTTCAAGAACAATAACCTCTGCAACTTGTTAATTTTTTATCCAATAAAAATGCAATCCTTTCTCATTTTGCTTTACTTTTTTCGTAAAATTTATGACAACAGAATTTGTCTCGAGTTGTACGTGTATACTCGTCATTGTTTGATTTTTTTTTAGGAAAATTAAACTCCGCAGTTATCTGGATAAATATTTCTAAACTGTTCATAAACGTCCTGTGCTGTTTTATAAATTTTCGAATATTCTAAATCATTTTTATGAACTGGAAAACATTTTTGGGAAGAGATTGCTATGCACGGATCTGTGAATTCTGTTGACACGGGCATGATACATGGAGGCATAACACCATCAACTATTACAAATGGGGGGAGGGGGACGGTAATAACAGACGGTAGCCGTCAGACCACTTGTGGCTTGGCTCATTTAATCATCTTGCTATGGGGTGGGCCCCTTACTCGTGATAATCGTGTCATCGAATAGAGATTTAATATACCAAACGTATTAAGCACGTTATCGGACCGCTTTTTAAATCAATCATTTGCACGTTCGTGTGTACGTTGTCCAATTGTTTTTTAATTTTACTGACATAATCCCGAGACCTTCCTCTCGCTATAAGCACGATATCGTTTAACGGGAGAACCTTGTGTAAAATGAAATTTTTGAGCATTTTTTTCTGTTTAAATTGATAAGAAATTTCTTCAGCGCTTCATTCTTACCCGTAATTAGACGAGACATACATTCTCTCCGCGACTCTACTCTCGTTACCCGGCGTGCTCTTCGAAATTTTATTCAACGCGAAATATCTTCCCTTCTTCGCTAAAAATATTGAACTCTCTCTCTACGGAATCTTGTGACTCGATTCTTCGGGAATGTCTATGCAAAATCTCGACTTGAAATTTAAAATGTTTTCGAAATTATCAATTGTTGAAGTGTGCGTGTCTCGGTGTTTCGAGTTGCAACTCGTTTCGAAGCCGTTACGCTCTTCAAAATTTTACCACGAAGAAAGTACCGGATCGATCAGCGTGAAAGAGTATTACAATTTATTCGATAAGAACTTAACAATTCTTTAACGTTAACCGCACCGAAATAGAGTTTTGGATTGACGTGTATACACGTCGAACGCAGTTAACTGGTTAAATCTTTTTAATATGTCCACTGCTTTAAATGGTGCTTACCCATTTTTGTTATAAATGCATCAGATTCACAGTGTAGTGATCAGAGATGTTCTTGTACGTTATTTTCAAAATAAAGCGAACGGTTGTATTGGGCGGAGCGGCTCAGGTAGTTAAGCTCTTGTCGGAAAGGCTTGAGCTTCTCGAAAACAAGAAAAACGGCTGAAACACGACTTTTTGAGGTAGAGGAAGATTTGTTCTATGGCCCTGAAATCGCAGATTAGCAAAAAAACCGCAGAAAGTTCAAATGAATTAAGATTTCTTCACGATCTACAAACACGTAACGTGTTTTTCACGTTACTCAAACTTAAAACGCATTTTTCTCGAAACGCAAAATTTCACACGCCGTGCAACGTAGCTCAAAAACTGATTACTCGATCTTTATGAAACTTGGTATATATATTCTATAAATAATTGGCCGCAACATGACGAGTTCCGATTTTTCAATTTTTTAGTTAAAACATAGTTATTAACAGAAAATCCGGTTTCTCTTTCAAAACTTCGCGGGTTTTGCAATCTTGCAAATTTTAATAAAAGGAGAATGTCATGTTGTGCGTATTTGCATAAACTAACAATTCCATTTTGATTTTTTTGTTTCAGATAATTTTTGTGCGCTGCACGGCGCATTTGCAGGGTGCCATTTTCAAGCCGCCATTGCACCATTGATATTAACGATTAAAATTTATAAAAAATATTCCAGTTCGCATTATGCCGTTAATAAATGACATCTCAAATTCTAAATCAATCTCCTATATGTGCACCTAAATCTTATTAGATTTTGTGAAATTTCATGTTTTATTTAAAATCAGATCTTGTCGCCCAGGGCAAGACGCTCTTTTGCTTGCCAATGAATGGGTGGAAAAGCATCGGTGCAACATGGGACGTTCGACGCGTTAAAAAGACCGTCGAACATGCAAATGAAATTTTCCGATCGGCGCGCGGCGTATGCGTTTTCGAGTGGAAGAACGAGACAAAGAATGAAATGGTAAACCTGTCGTTTTGTCGCGATACCATTGTGCGCAGGGTTGAAATTGGATTGACTTTTTTTTAATGGATCGGACAACGATTAATTGCAGCGGCGGCGTCCCATTTTTAACCCGGGGTCGCATAAAAGCACCGAACGAAAACAGAATTTGAATAGTAATCTCCTGATGTAATCTATAAGCTATTGTGGAGTGAATAGAGGGGTTGGTGGCGCAGGGTAAACAATTGAAAAAGGGAGTCATTGACATGGGGGCTGTTGAAAACTCAGGGGAACAGTTGGGCTTCCATTAAAATCACCTTTTATGAAAACTAATCGCATACGCTGCACATGCTCTGCTGACTTACGGGGCGCATCATTGCGCGCCCATGCCTCTCCGACGCTTTATTATTTCGTATTTTCGGACCGTAATCGAGAATCTGATGCGATCTGCGAGGCTTCTTCCCTTTTTTTTTTGTTTTTTCCTCGCGCGCACGTTCCTTTGTACGCGTTTTAATTTCCATTATGTTCCCCGTGTTCACTCGTTTTTTTTTCATTCGCGAATTAATCAACTGCATTTCTCGTCCAAACCTCGTGCGCGGGTCTCGTGAATTTGATTATTTGTTACAAATATTTAACCCTTCGGATGCAAAGGAGAAGAATTTAAAAATGTCACCATTTCACCTTTTATATATTATAATTTTTATAGAAGAAAATATATTTTCTTTTTATTATTTGTTAGAAATATTTAACTCTTCGAATTCAAAGGAGAAAAATTTAAAAATGTTACCACTTCATCTTCGACGTATTATAATTTTTATAAAGGAAAATATATCTTCGTCTTATTATTTGCTAAACATATTTAACCCTTCGAATGTCAGGGAGAAAAATTGAAAAATGTTACCATTTCGTCTTCGACGTATTATGATTTTTAGAAAGGAAAATATATTTTCGTTTCGCGTATTTCGTTGTTAGAGGAACACGGTGTGTACCTAGTTGTATTGGTATTTCCGCGAGTGGAATATTTGCGTGGAATATACAATAACCTATTGTGAATGATCGAACGAACAAACATCGGTTCCGTAATCAAGGATCACGAAACACTGGTTAGATTGATCAGGACTGAAAATCTATTCAGTGGCTTATATTAAAAAATCAAAGATGCGAAGTAGACACAGAGAGTAGGGGGGAGGAGGGTTGCTCCGCAGTCACCGAGCCGCAACGAATCATTATTTCCACCTCAATTAATATTTTAATCAAGCCTCTCTACATTGTGTTGTTCTATTTACGGTCTCGTTAACGTTTAACAGCCGTCTCAGAGCACGCCACCAGTTATCATTTACGCGTTTCCCAAGAATCGTTCCTCTGTGCCTGTCGAGTGTCGAATGACAGTCTGACCAGCACCCGAATAACATTGTTATTTCGCCTTGAAATGCTGAAATATTGTTCGACAGTCATCTTTCCTTCATTTCGAAGCAATTATACAGCGACAAACAATTCCAATCAATGAGTCGTTTATTTTGAAAGTGGCCTAAGTCGATTTGTCAATTACTTTTTGTTGCCCGCAATTACGTGTACAACTTCAAGTTAGCTGTCATAAACAACATTTGCGGTTAAGTATATTCAGAGTATATACGATAATTTTGGACACCTAATTTTTCGCGGTTAGTTCAATATTTATAACCATCACTTTGAAAGTGGCCTAAGTCCAATCCATTATTGATAATGTCTAAATTAATAATTATCAAAATGAGCCGGAAAGGTAATAACTTTATTCTAAATGAAACTAAATCAGAGGATTTCATACCAACAAAATTTTTGAGAAGAAAAGAATTCTAACTTAATTATAGTTATAATTATAATTCTTTTTTTTTAAAGAATTCTAACGGAGAAACAATAAATTGGTTAAAAATAGGCTGGATGCGTTTTTTGAGAGATGAATCATATACAATTTTCTATAAGATATCAATGGATGAGAATGCAAAGTTTAAAATTCTGGATTTATTACCAAGTCGGGGTAGACCAAGAAAGTTCGAAAATATTGTATTGACACCACTTTATAAAAATATAAGACGAATTACAACAGCGAAATACAAGGACATGATGGACTTACAACGATACATACCACCGGATCACCATGACTACTTCAAATCCTTTCCGCGTACACAAAATGTAGATGAACAGCAAATTGTTATGTCATTTATGTAGTTAGAAAATGTCCTGAATTGCATAAATTCTGTTTCTGAAGTGTTGCAAAGATATATAAAGTAAATTGAGTTCGTTTTTTCATTGTGATGCATTTTAAACTATGTCGAATGGACTTGGGCTTTTTTTATAACGAATCTGGTTGTTAACTTTGAAAGTGGCTCAATTCCATTTTTGGTAAGAAATCCCATATTTATTACTTAATAATTGCTACTGTTTTAATAGGAACTGTAAATTTAACTGTTTTAGATACACTTAAGCAGTATGACACACTGATTCCTATACGTATATTTTTAATTTTATAGAAACACAAACTCTTAAATATCTCAATTTAAGTATAAGTGAACTTAAGCCACTTTCGAAGTAAACGGCTCGAATTTTCTCTTCTACCATTAGTTATTTTGCGCATGAACTATAGTATGAAAAAAATTCGAATAAATTCTTATCTCACTCCAGTTCGATGCAATTAAGGTAGACATTTTTTTTTAATTTTTCTTTGCAAATATCTTTCTTTTCCATGTTTACACAAAATCTCAAAAAGATTTTCTGATCAATTTATTCAAAATAATCGACCATCTTTCGTCAAAGTCCGACAGGTTTCGATTCGGAAAAAGAGTCAGAGAAATGCAGTATAGCGTGACGTTGTTTTATTCATTGAAAAAAAAACGAAAATTGTGTTTTGGCGCCGATTGAGAAGCGAGGTTCACGGTGAACGGTAAAAAGATCGCAAATTTTGCACTTTAATTCGCGCGTGTGGAACAGAAGAAATGAACGAGCGTTCAGCTATAGCGTTGGCTGCACGAGTATACACGCCTCTGAAGGGTTCTCAAGCATTGTACTTTTCGAGTATAGCGCAAACTCGGTCACGTGCCCTTAATAGCCCACGTATGCCATAACGCATTCCGCCTTTCCATCTCGATCTATTTCTCCCTATTCTATTCGATTGATTTCGCCGCTGGGCCACGGGAATCAATCATAAAGAATCACAGAAAATTACTATGCTCGCGGTACCGATGAAAAGTGTGGTCGTCATTGTATTAAAAAAAAAAAAGAAAAAACTTGTCGACGACGTCCCTATTGTACGGTGGCGGTCTTTGTTCGGTAAATGTTTCTTTCCGATCGCGAGAAGCATCGAATCCGCGGTCCTAATTGACCACGAATCTATCAAAATAAATGTATTTCGAGGTCGCCGAGTTTTCGAATTTCGAGCGTTATCAATCCGTTCGGATGCGGATACAGCGAGAGTTGCATGCAGGCTGCAGCGGAAGAGTGAAACGAGAGTTAAATTAAACGACGATCGTATCGGGAATGTACTCGATAGCCATTGAGTAGAGCGACACGTATCGGGGCGGGAGCACAGAGGGAGACAGAGAGAGAGAGAAAGAGAGAGAGAGGGAGAGAGAGGGAGAGAGAGGGAGAGATGCGTGGATAGGAGAGAAGGAATTAGGTGGAAAGGAGAAGACAAAGATGAGGAGAGCAAGATAGGAGGGATGGCCGGTAACAGAGCGGTTTCTTGGAGGGTAAAGGGTGCATAGAAAATGCGGTTTCCTCGGGAGCAGTACCATCTTCGAACTTCTGAAGCCGAAGGCCTTTACCAGCCAACCCTTCAGCTAGATTGGATGCGTTTAATTACCCCTGAAATATCGTTAATTACTCGGCCTCCGAGCAACTTCGGGAGCACGGTTACAAGTTCTCGAAACACACGAATTTCCTTGTTCCTTCCGGAAACTCTCTCTCTCTCTCTTTCTCTCTCTCTCATTTCCTCTCCACCGTTTCTATCCTGTTTCCCAGATCCAGTGATCCGCCGATCCACTGATCCACAGATCCACCTAGCCACGGGATCTACCGAACACGGATTCCTCCTCCTTTGTCCTCATTATTTCAATAGCTTCGCTTTTCATCTTCTACTCTCTCTCTCTCTCTCTCTCCCTCTCTCTCTCTCTCTCTCTCTCTGCCTCTCTCTCTCTCCCTCTCTCTCCCTCCCCTCCCTCCTCTAGTTAGATCCTTCCGTATACACCTCTCTTTCTCTTTCTCTCTCCTAGTCCGATATTCTCCAATCTACTTTATGTATTTCCTGCGAAAAGAGCACAGTTGCTTGTCCCTATTAACCAATGCATTTCCGCTTATTCACTTTGCCGACCACTTCTGAATACGTTCGAACAACTTCTGAATGCAACCGCCGCGCCGGGGTCTCCCGATGGCCGCGTCGTGTCTCAAGATCCGCCATTCCGGAAATATGCTTTTCCCAAGGCTTCGCGATCAGCGGTTTATCAATCATTTATACCGCGGGAAATCTCGTTCGGATTCTCTGCAGCAGGAAATTTATCAAAATGTAATTTAACGTGTCGATAACATCCCAGTTAGCCAAATGCTGTTTCGAGCAAATTTTTCCGCAATGATTGTATCACACTTTGCGAGCAAAAGACTTGCACATTCGGTACCAAACCCTGCTTGGAGCAGAATTTGGTACCAATTTTGTATGAATTTGGCACCAAAATTTGTCGACAAATTCCTAGTCAAATTCGGAGACAGATGGATCGCAAATTGAGTGCAAAGTTTGCAGGCAAAATTCCATGCGAAATTGGGGCCAAACCTTGGCTTCATTATAGGTGGCAGATTGGTTGCACTAAGTCCTTGCTACGAATACATGTCCAGAAAAATCGGAGTGCTGCAGGAGGAAAAATAGAATTTCATATGAACTTCTATCTTATACAATTTTAAGTTTCATATATTTTCAATAATTTAACTCCGTTTTCCCTCCTATAAGCAAGGTTCACTTTTGGAATAAGGTTAGGTTCGCTCCCAGCGCGCCCGACCTGCCCTCTACAACGAAGTCAAGGTTTGGCTTCGATTTGATCTGGATTTGGCATGGAATTTTGGCTGCAAACTTTGCACTCAAATACCGAGCCTAATACGGAAACAGATGGACCGGAATTTGTATACAAATTTTAGTGGCAAATTCATAGAAAATTGTTTACTGAGTTTTGCACGAAGCCTGATGCACACGGAGGTCGGCACTCTCTATGGCATTCGCTAGCATGTCTAATACGTTCAATAAGTTCGGTAATTTTTGAATGCGTGTACCGAGGACGTTTTTGTGAGTGTACACATTATCCAGCTGGAGCAAATTTTGCGCAATGTTTGTATCACACTTTGCGATCAAAAGACCTGCCCAATTTTATGTGAATTTGGCACCAAAATTTGTCAAAAAATTCGGAGACAGATGGACCGCAAATTGAGTGCGAAGTTTGCAGGCTGTTATTATTAGTCGAATATTGACTTACGCAAAAACGACATTACTTTCCGGTCACCCTAATATTAGGTTGTCCGGAAAGTTCTTTTCGCGTTCGTTGATTCGTAAATATCATCGGAGTTGTATCATATTTGGCATGATTTTCATTAGAAAAATGCCACGAATATGTTTATGAAAATCCCATAAAAAATAACGAAAAATAAAGAAGTTTTGTTATTGGTTCAGTAGTGGTCGCCTGGCCTCACACCGACATATTCGACTGTGTTATGTTTACACTCCTCGAGTGTAAAACTCCATTCGACCTTTATCTTCCAGGCCTCAGCGACCTATATCCCGAATTCACTGTGCACTCCTGTGCGTCGGTGATACTGGTGGATAGCGGTGGAGATAGTGTTGGGACTTTTATCGGCTAGATATTTGCGACCAATATCGAGTAAATACTGTACTAAGGTGGAGTGGGGTAGAATCGACTGAGAAATTGTAAAGTTTACTTTAAACTGATGTATTTTCTATCTATTCCACTAAAACCTAGTAATCTTAGTGTTTTTATTTAGCGCATGGTTTATTCTTTAAGTTGCATTAATTTGGATTAAAAATATCTTCTGAAACCTATGATTTTCTTAATAAATTAAAAACAGTGCTGCTAGGGAGGACTTCCCCTGAACTGGGGCAAAACTGCACCTCCCTGTTTAAAAATTATTGAATCTTATTTCCTTATATTATGGGTCAAAAGCGGAATTATTATTAGTAATAAAATAACATAGAAATAAAAATTCAAATTTTTATTCAATCATCGACAAGACATCTCTCACATTCATATTGTACCATTGTGCATTTGTATTGTTTCTACCTTACAGTTGGTACAATGCAACGTATATTCGAATAAATAAGGGCCTAGTGCGGATTTGCCCCGTGTACGGATTTACCCCACTGCACCTTATTTGTTCCTTTCCCTAAAAAACTTTCTTCGCACATAGAAAATGCACATCAGTTAATGAGATAAAGAATGGCCTCGAAAAAGCGAATTTTGGAAAAGTGGCATTACGAGGCTTCTGGAGAGATGGCAAAAGGTGGTAAAACAGAACGGATCACATATTATTCAAGAATAGTATGCAGAACGCAAAATATTTTATACTCAACACCTATTAACCTCTCAACCTAACAATTATTTTGTAAAAGTGTTATATTATAATACCCGAGTATTCTCGGGCGTTTAAGTTAAGAGGTTAGAAAAACGAAAAGACCTTTCCGGGCAATCTAATATATTCTTTTCGAAGAACAGCAGACCAGTGAGTCCACGATCGAGGTAGAAAATTGTATAACCGAGAATCTGCGGTAATAACAGTGATAAGTAATAAAATCAAGGGAGTGGGAGATAAAGAGAGCGAGCGAGAGAAAGAGAGTGAGAGAGAAGTGGGCAGGTTGCATCGAGTGGAGCAGCGAACGCATACGAAGACAGAAAGTTGTATTAAGAAGTCGAAAAGAGAAGCAGAATATTGGTTTGAAACATGCAGCAACCGCTCGGTGAATGAATGAAAGAGAAAGAGCGGAAGAGCCCGAGAAGGAGAAAGGAGAAAGACAGAAGGGAGAAAGACAGAAAGGAGAAAGAGGGGGATTGCTGGGGAGAGGAATGGGAGGTCTGGTAATGTGACTAAATGAATCCACTAACGGGGTTGGTTTTGCAGTAATGGAAGGGGTAATTAAAACCACCCTTCTGCGGATGCGGACCGAGCTAGATCTACTCTCCAGGGCCGCAATCTCGCGATAAACTAAAATTATTTCGCCAATGGGTTTTTATCCGTTTAATTAACGTCCCGCGCCGCTAATTAATTTCTCCTGCATTTTTATCCACCTCTGCCTCGCCGACAACTGTCACTCTAACGATTTACTTCTGATTCGCTGTCACAAATTCGGAAAATCCTCTTCGTTTTTTCTTTTTAACTCGGCCAGTTTCGCTCAAACTATTTGAAATTATTTTACTCGGTAATATGACCAGTTTACAGTTAATTAAGACTGAAAAATCGATCGGTTGTTTTAATTGCTGCGAGGAGAATTGTAGATGTACGTTTGAAAAGATGCTGTGTGTAGAGACTGAAATTTCTTAAATAACCTTCTGTGTTTTCGTTGAAATATTTCAATGTTTAAATATTTCTTGTATTAACTAAGGCTCGCTCGATATTTTTCATAAAGAATTAGATAGTTTGTTAAATTATTTCGAGAGACCCGAAAGAGGATACGAAAATTGTACGGTGCAAAATGGATCTACAAAATGGCAGATTACCCGGGAAGATGGCGAACGTTCGATTCGATTATGTTATCGATCCCGGATTTAAAACGAGGTTATCGATCGACGTGGAAAAGATTACAGAATTATTTAGCGAACGTGTAACAGCGTTGCAGAGTAGGACGGCGACGGCGGGAAGAAATTCTGTTGGCAATGGCGGCCCTGGAATTCTCGATTCAGTCGTCGAGGGAACTGCGGCAGTGATGCTTTGCAAAATGGAACTGATTAACAAAGATTCAGAAAGGCGCGCATCCAATTTCCCCATTCTTCGTAAAACCGTCCTCTAATTATCGGTAATTCATTTACTGGCTCATACGATCGAGTCGACACGCTTATTCACGTCCCCCGAGACCTTCTCTCTCTTTTGCCGCAGCCATTCACATTGTGCTGACGGCGTGCATACGTATATCTCAATATCTCCTCAGTTTCGATAAACAACCTTCCTGCTCTTTCCTGCGCTTCATTCTTACCCGTAATTAGACGAGACATACATTCTCTCCGCGACTCTACTCTCGTTACCCGGCGTGCTCTTCGAAATTTTATTCAACGCGAAATATCTTCCCTTCTTCGCTAAAAATATTGAACTCTCTCTACGGAATCTTGTGACTCGATTCTTCGGGAATTTCTATGCTAAATCTCGACTTGAAATTTAGAATTTTTTCGAAATTATCAATTGTTGATGTGTGCGTGTCTCGGTGTTTCGAGTTGCAACTCGTTTCGAAGCCATTACGCTCTTGAACATTTTACCACGAAGAAAGTACGGGATCGATCAGCATGAAATTTGAACTGTACCTTAAGAGGGAAACCTTGTGTAGAACGAAATTTTTGAGCATTTCTTTCTTTGTTTAAATCGATAGGAAATTTCCGCAGGAATACGATAAAGAAATTAGAAAGTGATCAGTAGATTGCGGATCTTTATGAAAAATAAAAAATATTTGCATTGATTGCAAGACACAGGAGCGAAATAAAAATTTCTTTCTTCTTTTATTATTAGGCTAAAACCAGTACGCTGGCACCCTTAACCAGTTAACTGCGGAGTTTAATTTTTGAAAACCCTCACGGGATTATAAATATTATAATGCCGCTATTATAAATTTTACGAAAAAAGTGAAGCAAAATGAAAAAGTATTACAATTTATTCGATAAGAACTTAACAATTCTTCAACGTTAACCGCACCGAAATAGAGTTTTGGATTGTCGTGTAAACACGTCGAACGCAGTTAACTGGTTAAATCTTTTTAATATGTGCACTGCTATAAATTATGTTTATTCATTCTTGTCATATATGCATAAAATTCATAGTCTAGTGATCAAAGGTGTTCTTGTACGTTATTTTCAAAATAAAGCGAACGGTTGTATTGGGCAGAGCGTCTCAGGTAGTTGGGCTCTTGTCGGAAAGGCTCGTGCTTCTCGAAAGGAAGAAAAAACGGCTGAAATACGACTTTTTGAGGAAGAGGAAGATCTGTTCTATGGCCCTGAAATCGCAGATTAGCAAAAAACTGCGGAAAGTTAACATGAATTAAGATTTTTTCACGATTTCCGTAACGTGTTTTTCACGTTACTTAAACTTTAAACGTATTTTTCTCGAAACACAAAATATCACACGCCGTGCAACGTAGCTCAAAAACTGATTACTCGATCTTTATGAAACTTGGTATATATATTCTATAAATAATTGGCTGCAACATGACGAGTTCCGATTTTTCAATTTTTCAGTCAAAACATAGTTATTAACAGAAAATCCGTTTTCTTTTTCAAAACTTCACGGTTTTTGCAATTTTGTAAATTTTAATGAAAGGAGAATGTCATGTTGTGCGTATTTGCATAAACTATCGATTCCATTTTGATTTTTTTGTTTCAGATAATTTCTGTGCGTTGCACGGCGTATTTCCAGGATGCCATTTCAAGCCGCCATTGCACCATTGATATTAACGATTAGAATTTATGAAAAATATATTTGTTTACATTATAACGTTAATAAATGATTCCTCAAATTTTAAATCAATATACGTATTACATTTTCCAAAAGAAATTCTTGAAAAACAGGACATGTGCACAAGGTTTCCCCTGAACCCATTTGCATCATTAGCATATATATACGCTCAATTTTCCTGGTCACCAGAAAATAGACATGGAGGCTGTTGTTGGAGATGAAAACAGTAATTCTGTTTTTTTTTCTTATGGTGCTGAAATATGAAGTTCTTTTACTTGTAGTCATTTTTGTATTTAAATATAATAAAAAAAGGATTGGTGATGAGGGCTTTCTTTTCATATTTCCTTATAATGTAAATGGGTTAAGGAAGAACACTGTTATTATTGCATCTCACGATCGAAACGATAAGTTGCATAAATTTGCTTCAAATTTAAGAATCATTCGTACGCCTCTCATGGTCGAGCCAGAAAAAATTCTTATTCTTCTGGAAATTGCATTTCTTAAAAACCGGGTTCAAACGCAGACGAAACGCGAAGAAAGCTGCGGCTGGTTATCATATTGATTGGTAAGCGAGTCATGGCTAAACTAGGAAAAAAATCTATTCATTAGTCCCATCGTTTCCTGGGGCTGAAGGTGAACGGGGGCGGTCGGAGGGTTGCAGGATCGGAGGTTGGAGGGATGGAGGGGGTGAAGGAGACTAGTCTGGACTCCGAGAATTCCCTTTTATTCGCATTATTATGGTAATGACACTGAAAAGCCGAAAAATGTCAGGCTTTTGTAACAGAAGGATTGTCCGCCTGGTCCATTCATTGATTACGCCCCCCTAGACTGAGCTTGTATTCGTCGGAGAAACTCTCTAGAGAAAAGTTAGTCGCTATTCGTACCTTCGAACAATGTTTCTGCCAGCTTGTGCTCACCGATGTCAAATAAAGAAAAATATACCCCCGTCTTTAGGCCTACCATCTCCACCCCCGCTGATACCGCCACCATCGCCTACCACCTTTCATTAAACCTAATGAAAATTTCTATTCGCCGCGCTGACGGCAACGAAATTGTGGGACCACGATCCTGACCGATACCCGGAAACGTATGGAGCAGAATATGCCCACTAGCGTTACCAAAATACGAAACTACACAAAATGGTACTTTACTCTATCTCGTTCCAGCGCCGAACGTGCGAAGAAAAAAGACGGACACCATGCAACCGATGCGATAGATCATTATACCAAGACCCGGAAGTGGACACCGAGTTCACCGTGTATTGTTACAGTTTATTAACGCTAAACCTACCACGGTCAAAACGACCGGTTTCATATTTTACAATATTATTGAAACTATAAAAATTCATTTATGGAAAGTAGTGGAATCAATTTCCTTGTCCAAGCATTTATATTAAAAATTGAGTGTTGCCATTTTAATACATTTACCGGACACTGTTAATTCTTGGTAGGTGTAGCGTTAAAAATATATAATTGAGAGGAAAGGGAGGTTCGGCAGGAGGAAGAGCAAAGAAGTTAGGGGGTTGGTGTCTCGGTGAACGAGGGGGTTGGGCAAAACGAAGAAAATGGGTGGTAGTTGCGGTGTCTCGAGGGGAGCGAGGGCCGAACGGCGAGGGGGTAGTTATGGAAAGGTAGAAACGCAATGCAATTCCTAGTTTTCATTGTCACGCGACAGAGCCTAGCGTAATTCTGGGGTGGAAACGTGGCTTAGGAAGGGTAGTGGTTGGCGAACGAATCACAGTAGCGAGGGGGAATGGAGGTGTACCCGTTGTACAAGCGGTCGGTGGAATGAGAAAACATTAATCTAGGCATGTTTTGCAATCTCACCACCACCAGCCACCCCCCTCTCCCTCTCTCCCTCTCTTTCTCTCTCCCTCCGCACACACCCGGCTCCTCTCTTCCTCTGCCCACCTCCCAACCCACCCTCCTGTCTACCTACATATAATGGAACACTGTTATTGCTACGTTATGGCGTGCGCACAATGTTCGTTTCGACGTCAACCCCTTTCCACATTTCTGTCTCCTCTTCCTCTTCCTCTATCTTTCCTAACTAAAGATATATATATATACGTATGTATATAGTTATACTTGTATACGTGTATACTTATGTGTTTACTACGTGTATTTGCGTGGTCTTCTTTCATCCCTCGCACCTGCACCCCTCTCTGAACCGGTCCTCCCTGTTGTCTAGAACGACACCTGGAAATTTTACAAAATTTACCGTTAAATACGATTCGCAGTGTTCGTTCAGAGTATTCGTAACCGAATTTGTTCCTCACCGGTGTCTAGTTGACGCGGCGGTGAAAAAAATCAATGTTACGTTGTAAACGCTTCCTTTGGTAATGAAACACTGCGACTGCCTCGTTCTCCTCTGTCTTTGTTTCTCCCATCCGAGGATGTAGATGTGCTCACGTGTTTAGTGTACCGATGTATCTTCTTTCATCCCTTTTACGCCTGCACCTCGCTGTGGAAGGGCGCCTCCATTTTGTCGCTTTTGTACACCGACACCTGGAAATTATACGAAATGCTGGATCAGGCTGAATTTAACAACCCTTGGCCGTCTCTCGTGTCCCCCACTCGACCCTTAATTTTCTCTCGAAAATTTTGCGGTTCTTCTTGTTAACCTCTTAACTTGACAATTATTTTGTAAAAATGTGTGCAATACCGCGAACATTCTCGGGCTTTTAAGTTAAGAGATTAACTGATAGACAATTTCTAGTTTCTTGGATGATTATAAATTGTTTTACAGTTGAGGCATACGAATACCGACACTATGAACGAATTAATCGTAATGATTAATAATTAATAAATACCGAACTAGAATTATTAGAAGAGTATGAATGATTAGAATGAGTATGAACGATTAGAATAAGTATGAATCATTAGAATGTACAATGAACGTCGGAGAATATTTTTGCCACCGACGGAAAAGAATATTTTCGAGGAGAAAAAAGAAATGAAATTTCTCAAAATTCCTCAAGACATTCGTTAGTACAGTGAATTCTCGATATATGTCAACAACGCGGGTCTTGGCGGCGTCGTATATCGTCTAGGAAACATACCCTAGCCGTGTTATGTTTACCTCCTCGGTTTACATTCCGCGTCGTTTATCATCCAGACCTTGGCGACGTATATAGAGAAATCACTGTATTAATATAACTCTTTTGTCTTCTCTAAGCATTAAGAATCTATTCCTAAAGTTTTGCCCACCATTTGTGGCCTTTATATGACGAATGACAAATGTAAATACAGTCGTCCTATATTTTATAAGTCAAACGCACAGTGATAAATGCTGTCGATGAAATCCTACTATTCTTTGTATTATGTTACACTCCTAGACGATCAAGGTCTCTCGAGCTTCGTGGCCGCTCACGAAGTATACCCCGCGGTGGTGAGGATAATTCCGTGACGTTTATCATTCAGGCCTCGGCGACCTATATAGAGAAATCACTGTATTCGAAATGTGTGCAAACATTTTCCAGCACACCCTGTTTCTCTAAATCGACGAATAGTTCAAAAGCGTCGTTCCTCGCAGCGTTTCCGCTGTAAATAATTGTTGTAAATAAAACAGGACAGAAAAAGAGAGAAGGAAACCAGGAGACATTATCTAAAGTGATTCCCGAGCAAAAGAGAATGTCAGCTGTCGATCCCCCTTGTCACACTGTCATAAGGAAATCACTTTTCCCGTGTCGAAGTGTACCGAGAGGAAGCCATTTTCATTAAGTATACTTCTGTGTGCGAAGTAGCTGATAAAAAAAGGAAAGACTGGGAGAGGGAGAGAGAGTGGGAGAGAGAAAGAGAAAGAGAGAGAGAGAGAGAGAGAGAGAGAGAGCGAGGAAAAGTAAAGGAGAGGGAAAAAAGTCGAGGGAAAAGAGGCAGGAAACCTTTTTCTTCGTGATGCGACAATGCAGCCCGTTTATCGAGTCTCCTTTTAACGTCATCGAGGCGATTCCGAGCTGCGTCTACGGGAGTGTCGATGCGAAAATCCACGCATGGACACCTCTCATTCTCCCTCCCTCTCTCTCTCTCTCTTCTTCCTCCCTCTGTTTACCCTGCGATTTTGCAATAAAAAAAGAAGGAACGACGGGAAGAGGAGAGAACACTGGAATGAAAAAAGCGGCACACGGGCGAGAAGGCCAGGAACCAAGCCAAGAGCCGAAGAAAGGAGACGAAGAGGTTCGCGCGTTCTTCGTCCTCGTTACGTTCCACGCTCGCAAGAAGAACCTATACGTAGTCATTGTTGTACAACGCGGGCGAAAATATACGTACATTCGAGCCTGATTTTCATTCTTGTACAACCGTTGCGTTGCCCCCCCCCCCCCCGGTGTTACGCGAATCACCCCTCGCCACCTGCTGTTCGAAAATATACGCTCGATACCGCCGAAAAATCGCTATGTTTTGTTCGAGAGTTAGTGGTTCAGGATATTCAGCCGGGATCGGAATCAGTCTTATTTAACACCAGAACGACCGAGCAATAAATGCGACAGACGTATATTGCTTTGTAACAGTGACAAGACTGTACCCATTCAGACTTCATACAACTTTTATTGTAATATGAGCTTCAATGAAGAGGTTCATTAAACAATTTCCGATGAAAACATTTTTACAATTTCAGTAATTGTCAAAGAAAAAATTAGGAACCAGTCATTTGGACTTCTCCGGTCGTTCTAGTGTTAAACGTTCTAGTGTTAAAGTTAACACAAACTTGTTAACCAGTACAGTGAATTCTCGTTACGAGTCAGTTGCGCGGTTCTGGCGACTGACTCTTAGACGAAATCTGAGGTTCTCGCCGAGCGTCGCATTTGAAATACGCAGGATACGCTGGAAAACCTAAGAATCACATCCGTCTATAAGTCATAAGCCTATGACTATTAACCGATAGTGACATGAAAACTGAGAAAATGTCTTTCTCCGATGCAATGTTGTACGTAGAATGAGCGAAGCTCGAAATCGGGGTATACCCCGCGGTGGTGTGGGTAGTTCCATTGACTCGAAATCGTAAGGTTGGCACTGACTTGTAACGAGAATTCACTGCATTGCCGAGCTTTGTTATTACGTGCACACGTGTCGTGCTTCGAGTCAGAGAAGAAGGCAGAGAGTCGTAGAGTGCGGAAAAAGAATAGAAAAGAAAGAGGGACACGGTGAATCTAAGCTATAGAATTTATTTCAGGATTTATTTAATATGCTTTTCGCAACAGAAATGTTGCCATTCATGTTGCCATTCATGTAATGTTGATGTTGTAATTCACATTCAGAGTGTTTACTTCTAATTTCTACTATGACGAGACAATTTCAGTATTACAGTATTATTATATTATTTCAGTATTATTAGAAGTAAATTGAAATACCTAGAAGAATATCCAGAAAGAGTGCAAACAAATGAAAATCAGTTTGTTTTGTGTGCCAAGCGTTTGAAGGAAATAGCTCTTTCCAAAATAAGTGTTATTTTCAGAAACGTCTTCTTTCCGAAGATAAAAAGTTAGAAGTCCTCTTACATTTTTAAGAAAATCCTACAACTTCGGTAAGGAAAGTAGCTTCCCATTGATATGAAATATTAAAAATGTTTCTTCCATTTATGACCTTGCATGTCCTCGAAGGTCACTGTGGAATATACGGATGAATTCGTACACACGCTTTCATGCGACATAAAAAAATTGAAGGTCAAAATATGTCGAAAATGCTGCTTTCGACTTTCCATATTTGATAGAGCACCAAACAAAAACTATTGCGCAGAATCAAACAAACTTTTTCACAAACAAGCCTTTGCTATATCTTCTGTCAAAATGTATAATGACAATGTGGCTTAAGTGTGAAGTTGGCTGCGAAAAAATACAATCACGTGCTCTGTTGGGAAGAAACGAAATTCCTTTCCGAACAATCCAATACTCTCCGTTGCAAAACATCGTACGTAGTAGCGACCTAATCATTTTACATTTATTTTGAAATACAAAATATTTTCCCTTGCAATACAAATTATTTTATTTTCCATCGACGCGTATATTTAGAGCGCTAGACGAATTAGTAGTTAAAATGACGTTCAGTTTGAAATGAAAAAAAAATCCGAATAAAATGAAATTGTCAGACAAACGGTCCTGGTTGAATTATTGGCGGAGCGTACCAAAGAATCTAATGCAGAAAATCTCACGAAATGATTTCTACGCAGGACTGTAATTAAAGAATTGTCCAAGCGTGCATTCATTCTCTGGACGACGATAATAATGGACAGTAACGAGAGGAGAATGGAATATACGCGGGTGAAATTGTAATATCGAGGGGTGGCATTCACGGGGGAAGAAAAAACATTTCTTGGCCGCGTTGGTGGGACCGAGAAAAAGAGAGGAGAGAGCAAGAGAGAGAGAGAGAGAGAGAGAGACAAGACAAGGGGATGACGGTCGGGAGGTGGGATCCCCGGGACAAAAGGCGGAGATTTTTAATCTCCTTTTGCCGTGAAAACGAAGAATCGTCCCTCGCCTCCGTTTATTTATGCATTTCATAAAAACGGCGGACCGGAGGCTGCATTATATTCGATTCTCCTCGAGAGTCTGCCTCTACCGTCCACCCCCATCCTCCTCCCAACCCCCACCGACCCCCCACCCTTATCACAATCCCTGGTCCCTATAATCCGCCCCCGCGCAACCCCTACCATGAGCCTGCGCAGCCCTTCTGCACGAGGCTCTACTACGGTAATGTATAAATGAATAGAGTACCGGTGGCTGGTGCTGCCTGTTCCCTCTACTGGCCTCTTCTTACTCTTACAGAGGGTAGCAAGGGGTGGCAATGGTGGCGGTGGTAATGCTTGTGGTAGTGGTCTCGTGGTGGTGCGTTTGGTAGCAGACCGGCGTGCTACCTACCCGCTACCATCCACACACAGAGACGCATAAAGCTCGGCAGGGACGAGTTTAAAAAACCTTTGTGATCCGACTCCGACAAAGATTGGATGAGCCTACCAGGACTCGCACCTACCACGCATCCACCCACTCTAATTCCCTTAATCCTTTCAGCGTTCATGTAGACTACGAAACATAGAGGAGCAAGCCCACGTCACGCGACCGCCCATGACCATCGACGTACAAACTTTAGGACTAATGTTACGTTTTCCACGCTTAGGCTACCCTTTCCACTCCTACGTCGAGGCTCGGGCGACATTTAACAGGTGTTCACACCATTCCGGAGGGACAAGGATCACTCATACCGATCTCGATCGGATAAATCTCGATTCGGCGCCACAGTTGGGTAGGGGAGACAGAGGTCGAAACTAACATTGCAAATAATGCAAAACCTATTACAGCTATTTTGTCTATTACCACAAATTTTGTCTCGGTCGTTGCACTTTCTGCAGTCTCCATTCGTTTGTTTACAACTAGAACATTAATTGTTGCAAATGGAAAATACCGTGGTCGAAAAATGTCCGATAACTAGGTAACATTTTGAGGTCAAAATTTTTGTTGTGGAGTCAAATTGTATTACTAAATCAACATTCTTAACCCTTTGGACTCGGAGCCATCGATTATGGCTCATAATGTCCCCTCAGAGGGGGCATCCGCGTGCGATGGGTTAAATTCCGTGAATGCATAAAATCCGCTGTATATTAATAATAGCTTTACGGGTCACTGAATATGCCTATTCTATTTAGTTGTTCGGAAAGTAATTTCGTTTTTTCCAAACAGAGGATGTGATTGTATTTTTTCGTAGCGAACTTCACACTTAAGCCGCATTGTCACTCTATATTTTGACAGCTGATATAGAAAGGCTTGTTTGTGAAAAAGTTTATTCGATTCTGCGCAATAGTTTTTGTTTGGGTCCCTATCAAATATGGAAAGTCGAAAGCTGGATTTTCGACATGTTTTTTACTATCGAAAAGGTAAAAATGATGTTCAAGCAAAAAACAAAATTATTCGATGTGCACGGAGTAGATGTATTGATAGAACGCCAGTAGCAAAGCTGGTTTGCAAAATTTTTTACCGGCAATTTTAATGTTGAAAACGCACCACTTTCTGGGCGGCTAATTTAAGCTGACAAAAACAAAATTGAGTAATTGGGTACTTTGGTATTGCACCAAAATGGAAAATACATAATTAAATAAAATATTCATACACTATAAGAATTCGTCCCAGTAAACAATTTGCTTTTAACTTTAATTAAATAGAGTGTTTATACACTATAAGAAAATCGTCTTTCATTTTCACCAGAAAAAACGAATTTATTTTCCGAACAACTCAATACATTACTTTATAAAAATAACGAAAATGTATGTACCCAAATTTTCCTCCATTCCTTTTACAATTTACAGTGATTCCTGTATATATGTCGCAAGGCCTGTATCATAAACGTCACGGAATTATCCCCACTACTGCAGGGTATACTCCGTGAGGGGCCACGAAGAGGCCTCGAACGTCGAGGAGTGTAAACATAACACGGCACGAGTATGTGTCCTGGACGATATATGACGCTGGCAAGACCCGTGTTGTTGACATATATCGAGAATTTACTATATACCCAAAGAAGTAATTTGTTGAATAATTTCTCATCCGTGCATCTTTACAATGTCGATAATTGCGAATTAAGAATACTAGGACCGGTCATTGTGACGAGTCCGTAAGCCTAGTGTTAATTATGGGAATGCACACTTTCGAAACGAGATGACAAAACACTGAAAAATCCAATGGGCTTCCGGTAGGGTTGAAAATCACCCCGTGAAACTGTCCTGTTCCCAACGAATAACATACTAAAATGTCTATGTCTGTTTACTTACAGAGCAGGCAAGGGTTGGCGTCTCTCGAACAGAATTAAAGAAGCAAGGGGTTGAGGCACGTTGGATGCGAGGCGAGAGAAAGAGAGAGCGAGCGAAAGAGAGGGCTAGAGAGAGTGAGAGAGGGAGCGAGAGAGGCGGTGCGCCGGCACAATGGAGAGAAATGTTGTTGAAATGATAACATCCGGTTGTCTGGCTCGGTCCTGTTGATCTCCCTGGTAGCACTATGGTTTCATGTGCACTCTTGTTGTGTAAGGGGGTAGGCGAGGCAGCCCCGGAGTTGGAAGAGAGTCGCCGGCGATGGCGATGGCGATGGCGATGGCGGCGCGCGGGGGTGGTAGTAAGGGGGAGGACGCGGTTTCGTTGATTAAAATAACCTCGTCAGTGTAGTCGTTCTGTTGTACAACTAGTCGGGGGATGATGAGTAATCGTCTGGCTTAGGAAACCGTCATGACAAGGGCATCGGACAGGGATGGCAGAGGGATGGGAACTGGGGCTGGGAATCGTGGAGGGGGCACCGGGATCTACAGGTCATCCGTTCAACCGGATTAAATCGAAACGAAACTTTTTCATTTGCGATTGTCATCAACCTTCTCGCCGATGACGGGCTGTTCGCTCGTTTTTCCCGGTACCGTTCAGACACCCTTCGCCTTTTTCACTTAACTCAACGAATTCAATTGTGCTTCGCTTAATCAGTTGGCTGTTGCGTCCTCTTTGAAAAATGTGTACCTAAATCGCATCACAAAAATTAACCGTCTAACTGTTTTGACGAGTATACTCGTTATACCACAAAATATTGCCATTTCTTCTCGACGAGTATATCTAAAAACAGCTAACTGGTTAATCGTGTACATATTTACGTGAAGGAAGAAAAACGAATAAGAAAATATGTGTTCCAAAAATATTCCATTTTCGTGATAGGAGTAATTCCTGAGGACATTTGAAGAAATTTTTTCCTTTGCGAAAACATTCTGCGAGGCATCGTAAAGGAATTGTTATCGAAAAGCACGAGCCAATCAGAGCGCGGCTACAGTGCACCGAATCCAGCTCAGCCAATGCCAACGCCACGCTCAGCGGGACCTGCCGCCGAGCCAGCATCCGTCTGCTGTAGCCGCGTTCTGATTGGTCCGCGTTTTTCGTTAATAACTCCTTAACGAAGCCGCGGAGAATATTTTCGTAAAGGAAAAGGTTTCTTCAAATTACCTCAGAAGCCACCTATTTCAAGGAAACGCAACATTTTTGGGACACCATGTATTTATTTTGTGCATATGTACTCTCCAATGGCTATTGTACAGGGTGTAAAGAAATTCTGTCTCGTATTACACTGTATCTGTATTGTACAGGGTGTAAAATTCTCTTATTGTCGTCGATATATGTACAGAGTGTAAAGAAATGTTCTCTCTTTTGCTGTCTTGGCTGCCATAGGCGTATTCTACATCTTCGGATTTATGAAGATCTGTAAAAAAAGTAGCCGTAAAATTGCCCTTGACCTTGAATTTCAAGATCCAATTTTTGTTTACCATCATGACGCGTAGGATAGAATGCAGTAAAAAGAAATTTGACCTTGACATTCAAAGTCAAGGACAACTTTGCGAAAACTCAAACCAATACAAAACTTCATAGATCTGTAGATGTAGAATACACCTATGGCCGCCAAGATCAAACATTTCTTTACACCCTGTACATGTATCGACGACAATAAAACAGAATTTTGTTTTGATTAAACAAAATGAATAACATGTACGATTAATAGAACCTGTTCAGTCCCTTCGTCGCGAGTCTGACTCGACGCTACAGTGCAAAGGGTTAATTAAAGAAATTCGATTGATGATCTTGGTGCAAAAATCCAGATATTCATTTTTCAATAAAATTGTACCTGTCGTAGTTGTACGTATACATTGCTGATTAAACGAGTTCAAAAATCGTGACTTACAGCGTTTTGCAGCAAGGTCTCCGATTATAATTTCGGGGGAGGAGATTGATTATGATTCGTGTCTTTATTCCGTCTCGCAATTTCCACGCACGATAGATGAACGATCCGGGGGGTTAAGAAGACGGAGACAAATTCGAAGAGACAAAGGAAGAATCGGCGTTTCATATTAAAGGGACCGGTAGTTGATTAATTCGCGGCCCGGCACGGCGTGGAGAAACAAAAATAATAAAGACGAGGAGAACCAGCGTGACACGCCGCAGGTTCACAGATTCGAAGAAAAGAATAAAGAATCGAAAGTGAAGCAAAGGGATCGGGGGTCCTTGCTTGGCCGCAACGTGAATACAAAGAAGAAAATGGAGGATGGTATGGTGACTTCAACAGAAGGACCGTAATAATAGAAGCTAATGGCTCTTGCGTGGACCCTGTCCTGCCCGGCCAGACCCGGCGAATTCGTATCGACGAGATCTCCTGTGCCCATTGTGATCAATTGTTTTCAAACCTCTTCGCACATTTTTTGTCTCTGATCTTATTTTTATAATGCAGTAGGCACTTTAAATATAATACGCCATTTAGACAATTTCTTGGGTTTTCGCTGTTTTTCTTTCAGCGCTCGTCACTTGTCACATATTTTATTAGTAACCCGTCGTATATTCCCATTTACAACAGGAGATTTGAGGTGTTTATTTACACTGATATTTAAGGGTTTGTGTTTTAATAAAATTAAAAATATACGTATAGGATACCAATGTGTCATACTGCTTAAGTGTATCTAAAAGATTTTAATTTACAGTTCCTATTAAAATAATAGCAATTATTAAGTGAGTAATATGTGTTTTCTTACCAAAAATGGAGTTGAGACACATCAAAGTTAACAGCCAGATTCGTTATAAAATTTGAAAGAGCCCAAATCCATTCGACATAGTTTAAAATGTTTCACATTGAAAAAGCAATACTCAATTTACTTTATATATCTTTACAACACTTCAAAAACACAATATATGCAATTCAGGACATTTTCTGACTACATAAATTACATAACAATTTACTGCTCATCTACATTTTGTGTACGCGGGAAGGATTTGAGGAAGTCGTGGTGGTATGTATCGTAGCAAGTCCATCATGTCCTTGTATTTCGCTATTGTAGTTCGTCTTATATTTTTATAAAGTCGTGTCTTTGTTTTAAACTTTGCTTTAAATTTTAAACTTTGCATTCTCATCTATTGATATCTTATAGAAAATTTTATACAGTTCATCTCTCAAGAAACGCATCTAGCATATTTTTAACCAATTTATTGTTTCTCCATTAGAATTCTTTACTATTTTAAAAATTGCGACCTCCAAAAATTTTGTTGATATGAAATCCTCTCGTTTCGTTTCATTTAGAATAAAGTTATTACCTTTCCGGCACTTTTTAATAATGTCCGAGGGACAAATACTGGATTGGACTTAGGCCACTTTCAAAGCGATGGTTATAATTAATGAACTAACTGTGAAAACTCATGTGTCCAAAATTATCTTATATACTCTGAATATACTTAACCGCAAATGTTGTTTATGACCGCTAACTTCAGGTTGTACACGTAATTACGGGCAATAAAAAATAATGGACAAATGGACTTAGGCCACTTTCAAAATAAACAGCTTATTCATTTGTGAAATTTTTCACGCTACTAGGTGACCTGCTCGTGCAGTTTTCGTTATGTTTTCCGAATTTCAGCAGCTATCGTCCTCGCGTTTACACCCTCAATTCGAGAGTGTAAACTTTTATCCTCGTCTCACACCCTCGTACGTTTCCATCGAACACGATTAATCTCCCACAGAAATAAGCGATCACCGGTGCGATTTATCGGTTTCGTCGAAATATCCATGTACACAAAAGCGCCGGCACTAGCGCAACAGAAATTAAGTCTCGCTTGCTAGGAAATTCCCAATAAATTATAAATTGACTGCGAATTTTATGCATTCACAACGTTCTCGATCGGAAGCTCGATATAACGAAATGTTTAATAAAGCGAGATGTAATTTTGATCATCTGCCGAGCGCGATGGAATCTCTAATGCAGCGGAGAATCGTTTTATCCACTCGAATATCCATCGTTCAGTCCGCGCAGATTTATCAAATATTACTTTTTAATTGTTTCTAATGACTAAAAATATTCGTAACAACTTTCTATATTTTTAAAGGAAATGTTGAAATTTTGAAAAAGAATAATTTTGTTGGAAAATTATGAATAAGGTTAATTTTAGTACAGTTATCTTACTGTCAGTAGGATCGATTGATCCGATTATTGACAATAAACTATTATTGGGAATAAAAAATGGCGCTTTTTACGTGCAAGGGACTGACGTCAAAATCGGCGGAACGAGTTTCCTGAAGAAAATAGAAAGTTGAAATCAAAGAGACCGATAGAAGACCGAGGATAAATAGAAAGAAGTACCCTTGTAGGTAAAGCGATCCTTTCAACCCCATAAATCGTCGGTGAATGCGCATGTGGCCACTGGCCATCGCGTCGCTTAAGTATCACCACGTCGATACGTTCACTGTCGTTCGATGTTTGAAAACTTCTCCGTATTCACAATTGCGAACAATCGCCGAAAAACTAAAGGGAATTCTTACAAAAAATATTTAAGATCGATTTGAAATAACCCCTTAAAATTTAGTCGATTTTGATCGAACTTGCAATTCGATGAATTTTCTATACGATTACGAATTTTCCCACAAACCTAAATGAACCTACCGTAAAGTGCGAACTTTCAACTTTAATTTCAGCCCTTGAACATTCTAAAATTCCTGTATGGGCGTACATTCCAGAAATTAATAGAAGAACCCCCTTAAATTTGTGTCAACTTTGGTAGTGTTAACAGTCTCAAAAACAATTTTCCAATATGATTTCGAAGGTTGCTACAATTGGAAATATTCCTACCGCAAAGTGCGAACTTTCAACTTTAATTGAAATCCTCGAACGTTCTAAAATTCCTGTATGGGAATGCATTCTAAAAATGACTCGAAGAACCTCCATAAATTCTAGTCAACTTTGACCGAGTTAACAGACGCAATTTTCTCAATTTTCCAATACGATTTCGAAGGATGCTACAATTCGAAATATATCTATCGCAAAGTGCGAACTTTCAACTTTAATTTGGGCCCTCAAACGTTTTAAAATTCCAGTATGGGAATGCATTCTAAAAATAACTCGAAAAACCCCTATAAATTCGAGTCAACTTTCACCGAGTAAACAGTCTCAAATTTCTCAATTTTCCAATATGATTAGGAACTTTCCCGCAAACTTAAATGAACCTACCATAAAGTGCGAACTTTCAACTTTAATTTCAACCCTCGAACGTTGAAAAATTTGCACAGCACCACCTTAAAAAATTCGATTGAAACGGAAGGAGTTAAAATAACTCGAAATGTTTACCTATAATTTTTCCGTAGATCGTGCAATTAGTTTACCTACGACAATGATCACCGTCATTATCATCGTCGCTGTCGTTCGAAACGAAGCCCGCGAACACACGGACATTTCTGTTCACCACTTGTGACGTTCATTTCGGAGTGGAATTTATTCCGCGTAGAATATGAAAGAATGAAAAGAAATTGTATGTACGCGCATTTGAAATATTTGCATACTCGCGTATAGAACGCGGAGCCTGTGCACGTGATCTAGGGGGTAATGAATAGGTGGATCAGAAGTATAATTTCGCGTGGAACTATATTTTCAACGAATGTAACGTATGTAGCCTGTTCCTGCCCCTGCCCCTCCGGCCTCCACGAGGAACGAAAACAAAACGGTAGATGTTTCAAAGAGTAAGCGGTAATTAACCCATTTCTCTAATGCATTCTAGTATCTGTCCGGCTACATATTCATTTCGCGCGTTTCTTTGTCGGAACGCTTTCAACGCGAGTGCTCGACGAAAGAAAACCCATTAGCCTCTGGTCGTGCTTATTGTCGTCGTTCGAAAATATCGTGCAGGACGCAGGACGAAATCCTACGTGTAATATTTAATAAAAATCCTTGACATCTTACAAACCCTCAATATCTCAGAAATATTTTACTGTTTTCTCCTTATTAGCTGATTAATTATTTCATTTTACAATTGTGTTACGGTGTCTACGTTCGTACAAATTATATCGTGATTCACGTGGATTGTGTCAAAATTTTTGTTGCGTCTCCGGAGGATGACCCCCCAATATCTCAGAGATATTTTACTGTTTCTCCACAGTGATTTCTCTATACATGGTGTCTCACCCGATTTTGTCATCTTGATTTCTTCGGTGCTGTTCGTCCTACCGAAAAATGTTTCAGATAAGAGTTGAATGGTGACGAGTTGGGTATAATTTGGTGTTATTTGGTTATCAGTTTGTAGTTATAATAAAAGTTATTTTATGCAATTACTTTTCACTCTTTTGCTTCTTGAAAAGAAACGTAGTTCAAGCTTTTCGCTTTATTTCGTAGAGAATCCAGACAAAATACAGTCTTGTCTCGATATATATCGCAAATTCCTGGCTAATAAAAGTCGCAGAACCCCGTGAGGGGTCAAATGTTTCAGATAAGAATTGAATGGTGCCGAGTGGGGCATAATTTTGTGTTATTAGTTTATTCGGGGGTGAACTCGTTAAGGTCGTATGTAGGTCAACTTCGTTTTTTAAAATGGAATTATATACTTTTTAATGCATCAACCTTTGCGTTGACCTATCTGTATTGAAAAATTAGTAGTTTAGGAGATACTTCGATTGAAATAATTCCAAGACACCATTACTGTCGCACTAAGACGTCAGCCACTGTAGGCGGAGCTTCAGCGTAAACTTTATTTTTCAAATGACCCCGTAAAAAAAAGTCGAGGGGCGTAAAATCGGGTGATCGTGCTGAAAATTGAATGGAACCTGCTCTTTCAATCCAACGATTTGGAAATACTCGATTTAATTCGTTTCTTGCAACTAAAGCATAATGTGCAGGACATCCATTTTGTTGCGTCCACATTGTTAGACAAATACGTAGTGGCACATCCTCCAGTACGACAGTAATGACATCTTAGAATCATTTAAATCGAAATATTTCCTAAACGACAAATTTTTCAACATAAATAGATCAATACTTTTTTATAAATGAATGTACAATTGCGTCGATTGGTGTATTAAAAAGTATATAATTCTATTCAAAAATACGAAGTTGACCTGCATATGACCTTAACGCGTTCACCCACGAGTAAACCAATAACACCAAATTATGCCCCACTCAACACCATTTAATTCTTATCTGAAACCTTTTTTGCTAGGACTAACAATTGCGAAGAAATCAAGATGTCAAAATCGGGTGAGACATCTTGTATATGTCGCCAAGGTCTAGATGATAAAGGTCGCGGAATTATCCCCACTGCCGCGGGGTTTTCTCCCTTGAGGGGCCATGAAGCTCGAAAGGCCTCGAACGTCGAAGAGTGTAAACATAACACGGCTAGAGTATGTCTCCTCGACGATACAAGACGCTGGCAAGACCCGTGTTGTTGACATATATAGAGAATTCACAGTAATTCCTTCATTTCATAATTGTGTTGCGGTGTCTACAAATTATATCGTGATTCACGCGGATTGCGACAAAGTTACTGTTACGTCGATTTTACTAGTCTCGCGTTACGGCTCCGTGTGTTTGCATCTCCGGAGGATAAAACAAATCATTTTGTGGTTACGCGTAATTCTAGTTGCGATGTACGTAACTTTCAAGTCGGACATATGAAATCTGTTAAGTATCGTTTCTTTCCATCGCTGGAATTACCATGCAAAACGGTATCTCTATCAAAGTCGTGTGAGATCCGCATCGATGGTGAAACACCGGCGCGGCGGCGGCGGCTGCGGTGGCGGAAGCTGCGGAGGCCCGATAAATCTAAACGCGATTAGACGTGGACAATCTAAACCAGGTTTATATCTACATCATTAAAACGGCGTGGGTGAAAGAGACAGAGAGAGAGAGAGAGAGGGAGGGAGAAGGGGTTGTAGAGGGATACGAAACGGGAGAAAACGAGATAGAGTTGGATAGAGAGGGAGGAAGAGAGAGAGAGAGAAAGCGTCGTCCAGGAAGAAAGGCTGGTCGGACAATCACAGAGAAAATCAGATGGAAAGGGAAAAAGAGAAATACAGCGTAGCGAAGAGAAAGGCTCCGTAGAGGAGACGAGCATAGAACGGCAACGGTAGAAAAAGCGAGAGCAAGAGAGAACTGTACTCAGTGCATGCAATCTTTTTAATTATGAAAACACGGCTTTGTGTTTCATTTTGTTTTGTCGTCAGGGGCGCTATTCTATTCGGGCCCTTCTCCTTCCTCATCCGGCTGCCTCTTCCTTTTTTCCTGTCTCTCTCTCTCTCTCTCTCTCCCTCTCTCTCTCTCTCTCTCTCTCTCTTGCTCGCTCGCTCCCTCCTCCTTCTTTTTTCTTCTTTTTTTTATATTATAACGCGAACGCGCCCGCGCACTCACTCTCTGCAACCCCGGTGGATAGGCTTCGCGGGGTTGCAAGGGGTGTGAGGGGTGCGAGGGGCGAGAAGGGGGTGGAAAGGGGGCGAGAGGGACCAGGCGGAGAGCGCGGAGGGGAAGGGGGCAGAGATAGGGCAGGGTGAGATTGCTTTAGTAATGAATTACATGGCTTCGGGGTATGTGCCTCTGTCTGATGCGCTATACGAATACCAAGCATCACTTTCTGCCTTACGCTGCGCTACGCCTACACCACCTTCTCAGTCTTCTTCTCCTTACCCTCCTTCGTCTTCTTCTTACCCCTTTTCCCTTCTATTCTTCCTTCTTTCCTCTTACTTTTGTACAATTTCGTTCCTATGTCTTATCCCCTTATTCTTCTCCTTCTCCTTCTTCTTCTAACGACTTCCGCCACTTCTCTTTATCTCGCTCCTCGTTCTTCACGATTTCGATTTCTTCTCGTTAGCGTTCTGCTACTTCCTCTTCTTATGATTTCGTTCGCTTATTTCTTTATTTCCTTGCCTCTTCCTCTCCTTACGATTTTTCTCTCTTTTTTCACCTTGCTGTTTCTTCTTCTTCTCCTTTTTACTACTTCGTTCGCTGTTTTTTATCTTGCTGTACCTTCTTCCCACGACGACACCATGTCTCAATGGTAGAATCGAAATTAACAATCAACCTGCCAAGGAAAAAGATATAAAAATTAAACGTCTTACAGAAGGGAGAATTTACTTAAACTTTGAACGATTTTTATTATAATATATGCTTAACACTAAACCTACCAAGCACAAAACATGTACAAATTAAACGTCTTATAGAAGGGAGAATTGACTTAAACTTTGAACGATTTTCATTATAATATGTGCTTAACACTAAACTTACGAAGTACGAAACATATAAAAGTGAGACGTCTTATACAAGAGAGAAGATAAGAGTTTAAATAAATTCACTGTGTACGATTTTTATTATAATATGTGCTAAAATAAAGAAGTCGATTCAATAATTTCTAGACTGCGGATCTTTATGCAAAATAAAATTTTTATACATGAATTGTAACCTATTGGAGCTAAGTAGAAATTTATTTTCCTCATTATTTTATAGGTTAAAAATGGTATATTCACATTGTTAAACTCCTTTAATCTTTTTACTGTTTTGAATTACAGCTACTAATTTTTGTCATAAATGCATAAAATCCGCAGTCTAGTAATATCCTACGAAAACGTTTTTACAATTTCAATAATCCGGCAATTTTCAATTTCAATTTCCGGCCATTTTGACTATGGTAGGTTCAGTGTTAAATAAAATAAACGTAATATAATTTTAGCATGGCTTGCGTGAGACAAACGTAACATCCTTCGGCATTATATTGTGTCTTATAGAAATCTTTAGTTAATTTCTCATTAGCCAATGATCAACTGTTTCAACTGTCACCATTTTTGCATTAACCAATTAGCCACGAAATTTAATTTTAAAAATCAGTGACGAGTATACACGTCGAATTCAGGGCAAATGGCTCCTGTTATAAATTTGACAAAAAAAGTAAAGCAAAATAAGAAAGGATTACATTTGCATTCGATAAAATATTAACAAATTGCAAATGTCATTATCCTTGAAAACTTAAAAATTGTAAAAAAATAAGAACATTAATAAACAAGAAAAATGAAAGAAAAAGAACAATTTTAAGAGATTCGGTTAATTTCAGTGTGGCATTATTCCAAAGCAAGGAAAAAAATAATCAACTTAGCTTATAAATAGTAATACATTTGATAATATACCAAAAAGAATAATCAAATTTAAGAAAAAAACATACATAGCATTTTTATTGGTAATATGAAGGAAACATACCACCAAACGATATTTTTATTACATCATAATGAGATTTCCAGTTTTTATAGTGAATGGAAATTTTTTATTTTATACGACGAGTGTACACGTCAACCGCACCGCAATAATGGTTTAAATTGTTTGAATAGTTAACCAGTTAAACGGTGCTGTGTATCAGAGGATACAAAACGAAGAAGAGAATTTTGAAGCAGTTATTTCCGAATTCTTAACCTTGTCTTTCATAGAAAATGATGGAATAAATTTCTTAAATCAACTATGTACAATACCAGTCATTTTTAATGCTCGGTACATTTAGCGTCGAACGGACCGCCTGGCGGTAATTCTACGTGCAAAAACAAGCTCAAAAAAAAAAGTAATAACATTTGCTCGTTCGACGCATTTTCCGGTAAATCGAGTTTGAAAATCTAGGGAATACGCGCGGCGGCTATTAGATAGGAATCGGCTAACGCGTCCGATCATTGCCGACCAATTCTACTTGCTGCATACACAGGGTGTCCCGTATACCGTGGACAACCGATTGGGAAATAATTCAACACGCAGAAGTCAGTCGAAAAGAAAGAGTAAAATTTTGTAGTTTGGCTTCTCGCTTTCGAGAAAACGAGTTTAACAAGGTTTACGAAGCATTAAAAGTGAGTATTTTACATAACTCTATAAAAATAAGAAGGATGTGTCTATCCAAGTTTTCAGTCATTTTTTAAACAATATATACCTAACGAAATAAGTTTGTTGAGTAATTCCACATAGATGGATCTTCACAATCTCAATAATCGTAAATTAAAAATATTAGAACCCGTCATTTTGACAGGTCCCGTAAACCTAGTGTTAACCCTTTGCACTCGAAGCTATTTTAAGTCCAAAGCGAAACATTTTTACCAACCTAGAATATTTCCCTTTTATATACTATCTTCTCGTGTTATACATATGAAAATGGTGCAATTTGTTCGTGCAATACTGAACTGTTTAGTAATTTATTAAATGCAAACAAATTTAATAATGTAAAAAGTATTTTGGATAATGATACAGTCATTTCTAGTGGCGTCTTACAGTCGCCATTCGAGTGCTTAAAAATCCGTCAGGTTCGCGTGCTATAGTATATGCGCGAAGTAGAATCGGTAGATCATACTCAGGCGCGTCAGCCGATTCCTATCTAATAACAGGCGTTTTCGCTGAACTTTCAAACTCGATTTTCTCGAAAACAAAACGTCAAATGAACAATTTTGATTCTTTCTTTTTCGACTCACTTTTGCGTGTAGAATTACATCCCAGTCGATTGTCCATGGTCTTCGGGACACCCTGTATACTAGATCAGATCGCGTGAATCTTCAAACTCGAGTTTCTCGAAAACAAAGCGTCAAATGAGCAAATTTGATTCTTTCTTTTCGACCCACTTTTGCGGTTAGAATTATATCCCAATTGATTGTTCACAGTCTTCGGGACACCCTGTATACTAGATCACGCTAATCTTCAAAATCGATTTTCCCGAAAACGAGACGTTGAATGGGAAAACTTTATTCCTCCTTTCCGACTTGTTTTTGGAACATCCTGTACACCGCTTGAGTAAAAATGTCCCTCGACAAGCCGTTCTATGGTTTTTGTTAATCTAAAAATTTGGGAAAATCAGAACTATTTGAATCAACACCCCGCCAAGATTGAAAAACCACTGAAAATCTACACAGCGATGAAAATTACACAGAAATGGTAAACGGAGGTTTCGAGCTTGAAAACTGTTATAATACCAATCTCCGGAAGATTTGGAGTGTTATTTTTTTATACGAATGGAAAAACGACATGTTGACGACAGCGTTATGTTTGGTCAAAATTAACGCTGTCGATTAACCCTAATCCTACCGAGCCTTGAAAGTAATTGACACATGTTGTGTTATAAAAATAACGAGGTTGAATTTATTAGGATTTTGTGCGGTTCGTACTATAGTATTCAGTTGTCCGGTGTTTTTTTTTTTTAAGGAAAACTCGAAAGCAGTACATTTAAATTTCGACAAACATTTATTGAATTATTATGTGTGCCATTTTGTTCCATAATCTTTCTCCATCTTTCACGCAACTTGCGTTTTTCGGCGAAAAACTTTTAAATATGATTTTCATGTCGACCAAAGAGTTCAAGTTTTTATCATTATGGGAATTTTGTATTGACCCAAAGAGATGAAAATCTGAGGGTGTACTTTCTGGTTAATAGAGTGAATGGGGTAGCACATCCCAACCAAGCTCCAAAAGCTTTTGGAAGAAAAAAGCATCAAATGCCTATAATGCACTCTGTTTCCTTTTATATTTAAGAGCGTACAAAACTAACAAAAATGAATGTATCCTAATCAAACTATTTTCTAGAAATGCCTGAAAGATCACCTTTTAGACTATGTACACATACCGTTTGTTTTCAATCATTCTGACATATTCAGACCTACCCTAAATGTCTACAAAAAAAAAACGGCACGAACTTTCCGGACAACTCAATACATGCTCTACTCAACATATTTAATCATTTCCCACGGAAGCATCTTCCTAATTTCATTAATTGTAAAATAAAGAATCTGGAACCGGCCATTCCAACCGGCGATGGTGGGTTCAGTCTTAATTAACTTACGCTATTCATCGAGGGTAACGAAGATTACGAAATAGGTATGACAATCTCATAAAAGAAGAACGTGAAGGATCGAAGAAGTCCTTAGGAGAAGATTATGTCTGTTCAACGTTGCTGTTCGAAATCCTGACGTTTCATACGCGACAACCTAATAATTATCCGGCAGCACTGAACGAAAATCCGCGTACAGCATCGAAACTAGGTTTCCCCGGCGGAAGAAAAAACGAAACTCGATAAAACCGGCCCGCGGAGGCCCGCCCGCCCGTCGGGGGAGGGAAAAATAATGAAAAAGAAGGAACAATGTTGCGTCGGGAACGAGGAAACGAATTAGTTTAAAAAATAAAAAAAAGTAGGAGACGGACGAGAGAAAAAACGGGGATGCTGGAGGGAGAGGGAGAGAGAGAGAGAGACAGAGAGAGAGAGAGAGAGAGAGAGAGAGAGAGAACGAGAGAGAGAGAGAAGCGTGGAATTAGGAAGAGCGTGGCAGAGCGGCGAGTGCGCGCTAGCACGCTGCTCGAAAGCGAGGGAAAATCTTGGAAAGCCGAAAATTAAGTACCATCCCTCTCCGGAGGAAAAATTCTGCGCGGTACGATTTAGTGAATTTTCCACAAGAGGGGTGTGTACTTATCTCCATGGAGGTGGCGCCGCCCCTAAAACCGGCGGACCAATCGGAGGAGCGGAACCCGACCCCCGTTTCGCCGCGAAACACGGGGCTGATCGAGGGTGAACTCTCGAAAGGAGACTTCAGTTTCCTCGGCGTCGTCCTATCGAGAACGATAAAACGACCGCTGGTCTCTCCGCCGGTGACGATACACAGCGGGAAAAAATAAAACAAAAAGAGCATCGATCACTCTTAAAAATATAATAATCGAGCCGAAAATTCCGCAAGAAAGACACAGTTTTGGCGAACAATCCGGCGCACAGAGGCTTCGAAGGGATGGCAGGCCCGTACTTATCGCCCCTGGGCCCTCAGGCTGACCTCCTCACCGAATACATGTTCGGAAGACGTCGTCAGGTCAGTGTACGTTTCCCTCTCGTATCTTTTTCTTTTGCCCTTCGTTATAGTTCAGTTTTACACCGTGCGGTCCTCCCGATTGCTATAGAAAACGCTCCAACACTATTTCCGCTTTTGCGTCCTGTTTTCGTTGTCCTCGAGTTTCCCCCAAGGACTCGCACTTCTATTTCCGTTCCCACATCTCGGGATTGTGGGAAATTATTTTTTGACAGAACCAACGAGCGGATAGAAAATCGGGAAAATTTCTCAGGGTGGTGCAAGCTTCGTTTCTTTTTTATCGTTGACGACCAAGTTGTGGCGCGTAACTAACTCAAAAAACAATTTCACTGAGCGAATTAAAATTTCGAAAAAGTTCAGGAAGCAGAGACATACCTCGAATCAACCCTTAACACTAAATTACCAGATGAAAAAGAAAATCAGTTAGCGATTCTCTCTGACAGATTGCTACCTTCGTAATTCTATTAAAAACCAACATATGTTTCGAAAAAAATTATTTAAGTTTTTGTCTATATATATATATTGCCATAGAATGAGCAAAATTGACTCGCTCCGGTGATCTAGTGTTAAAGAGTCATTTTCTTTTTGTATTGGCAACAAGCGTGTCCGAAATTTTGAAACGGAATTGACGACCATAAGCGAACGCGCAGCTCGAAACCACCCCTGAGAAAACTGTTGTACTCTTACTGACTGGGTTGAAATTTTAAACAAAATAATCAAACATAGTCTCCTTCCAACGAGTGGTCCAGAATAGTTTGGAGTAGATGAGATAAAGATCCGCGAATTTTCGCGATTGCAAATACCGTTGGCAATGAAATGAAAGATCGCAGTGACCACGAGATAATCGAATTTGTCCATAGCAACCGTGGATCGGATATATTGAATTTTCCTCGGGAAGGAAAGCGCGCGTATTAATTTTTTCGAAACGAAATATCCGGTGGACCGATTGATTAAACCGCGACGGGAATTGGGTCGACTTACGATTGTCTTCTGGAAGAACATGCTAAATAATCGCGACGAAACCTTCACCCAGTTTTAATCGTTCATTCTGCCGACTAGCATAGCGATCTTGAGCGAATTAAATATCCTCGGATCGAAAGAGCAAAGAGAATAGAATAGCGTTTGGGCCACTAATGCCAACGCGACGTCTCTGGACTCGCGTGAAGCGTAAAATTATTCGAGGAATTTATTGATTTCAACCTGGCCAGATTCTCAAAAGATACTTCTACTATGGAAGCGCGTGACGGAAACAGAGTTCGCGGAATATCGAGTCAATTAACGCGAAATTGCATCGTAAATGCGTATTCATTTATGCTACAGAATCAGCGATTTCAGTGAAATGCGTCTATGCGCTCAGTAATTCGTCGTCAAACGTAATGACTGTGTCCCGTGGACCGCGGGAGTTTATGCAAATTTACATGTTCACACGACGGGATTCGAGTGAAACCTAGACTGTCGGTTTCGAAGAATAGAAATCGGTGTAGCAGAATTTTTCCACATTTTTGCAATCGTTACCTCGCAGAAACCGCAAAGCTCCGCAGTCCCTGCAAGACTATCGCAATCATTCTCCTCCGGTTTCGGAAACGATGCGAGCCTATCGTGATTCACTTTTCTGAATTCTGTTTAAGCAGAGACGCAATCGGACAACTTTTACGCCGCAACAGCTGCAAGAACTGGAGTCCCTCTTCCAGAAGACACACTATCCAGACGTTTTCCTGAGGGAAGAAGTCGCCCTCCGAATCTCGCTCTCGGAAGCCCGCGTCCAGGTTAATATGCACCACTTTTATTAAACAAATTCCCTTGGTCTTCCCCTTGATACCTCCTGTCTTGAACTGCTATAAATTCGAAATAAAATAATTATTCAAATGAAATAATCTTAAAAGAAGTTTTTAAGACGTATTAAAAGGTATAAAATCATTTCTCCTAGCCTCATACAAATTCTTAACCGCATACAGATAGTCCTGAAAATTTGTGATTGAGAATTTTGAATATCTATGAACCTAAGTATGGTAAGTATAGTAATATTCTTTATTAATAATAGTAAGTAGTGTAGAGAGTGGTTGCCGTTGAGAACAACACAACAGTTCATGTCTTTTGCAGTGCAATAAAATAGTTAGTGACCTAGGAGAACTATTCATGCATCAATTATCTATTACATGCGGCCCACGTTTTTCGTTTTAAATTTTACAAGTATCTTCATAGCTATTCAAAATTCTCAATCACAAATTTTCAGGACTATCTGTACGGGGCTAAGAGAAATTATTTTATACTTTCTAGTCAAACATTTTTTTAGTTAAATAATTATTTTCTGCTTTTTAGTCTCGTGTGTGTTGTCATCCAGTTCTGTTACGTTTAAAGTTTCCGAACTCATCAAAATCAACGTTTTTACCGAACACACAAACAGACAGACAAGAAAGCGAATTAATAAAAACGCGGTAAAATCATAATCAACCGTTTAAGAAGCCATTTTGAAACGATTTGCGAAAGAAATTGCAAACTCGTCGTTCGAAGCTTTGAAATTTAATCTACTCGAATCGTGAATTCAATCTACTCGATTTAGAAGTTTTGATCGGTGTAACTTTACGAAAAAATATCGCGAGATATTATATCCGGACTCATTTATTATATCTAGACTAAATTGAATTTTGGCGGAAACTATACCCCATCAAACGAACCGCATGTAGAAAGCTAGAGGCATCGGTTTC
>CM052142.1:3003351-3033185 GCA_028454255.1 Halictus ligatus | reverse complement strand
GGTTGCGGCTCGCCGCCCCGGATATGTGCGAGCCCGGTGGACAGAGACAGCAGCCTAACCGTCAGGGACAGACCTCAGGAAGCCGAGATGGACCTGACCGTGAAAGGGCCTCCCCGACACGGGCCGATCTCGACGTTATTTCACCAATTGCCTCAACAAGAGCTTAGTCCTCCGCAAAACATCGACGAGCCTCTAGACGTTACACTCAACACTAACAAAAATAATTAAACCTCGTTACACCTCGTTTGTCGTTTATCGGTTTCCTCAATATCGAACGATCTACGCTGCCGCTCGAGACTGATTCTAAGACTCTCTCTCTCTTTCTCTCTCTCGCTCGATCGCGTTCGCCCAAAAACAGTTAGCCTACGAAATCGTCCTTTAACTTTGTGAGATTTTTTGTTGAACAAAAAGTAAATGTAGACGTAGCTTCGCGTTTTGTCATTAGACTATGAATTCCGAGAAATCGTTTATTCATAAGAAAAGTGACATAACTCAAAATATATTTATAAAAAAAAATTATAATGATAGATATATAAATTTTGGTGTACTTTATAAGTAACGTACATGACAATTAACCCAGTATCTAAATAACAACAAATTATTTTACATTTCTAAGTTGATTATATACAATAAAAAAATTGGAAATTTTAGGTAATTTTTAAATGGGTCTTCTGTAAAGTTTCCTTTCTTTTTTACTTATGTCACTTTCCTTATGAATGAAGGAAATGAGAGCTGGGTAAAACTGTATTCTAAATAGTAAATAGTAAATAATAGTATTTATTTTAAAGTATGCGTAAAACTTTGAATATAAAATATTTCTAAAATAGTATTTTATTTGAAGAATATTAAAGACATTCGAATTTCATCTCGAAATATTTAATTTCTTTCAGTTTAAATATTCTTGCTGAAAATACTGATTCGTATTCAATATAAGTATTTTATTTTATGCCAGATTATTAAAATAAAATATTATATTTCGCGTTTCACAACAATCGTTCACGGGAAATATTTTATTTTATGATTCAGATTCTTGATATACAAATATGTGATTTCATTGTTTAGATTGTCGAAATAAAACTATTTTACTGAAATATTTTACTCTGAAATATTAAATAGTATTTGAAATATTTATTTCGCCAAAAATTGCCCACATGTGATTACATGTATTCGCTTTCGAGCGGCAGCGTACGTTCTCGGATACACCCCGTTCATTTTCTCATTCGGGACGGATTAAGCGTAAGAGACACCATTACACGGTGAATAGAGAAAGCATTGTTCAACGTGTGTACACTATTTAAGCAGCCAAGTAAATAAAACTTTCATTAGAAAGAGAAAAAGAGAAGACGGAGAACTGTAAGCAAGTAGTTAATAGATTGTTGCACGTAAAGTGGCGAATTCTTTTCGCGACAGAGGATCGATGGCGGTTCTTCTAATCGAACGTCGAATGTGTTCAGAGAAGACCATATTCACCCCCGGAGAAGCTTGGAAAAGCTCGACTTCTCGAGACTTTGAAAATAGAATTGATTCTTCATCAAACGATGCTTTTTCTCCTGTTTAGGGTAGCTTCGATCTAATAACCGATCGATAGACTGCGGATTTTGAGAAGATCGATACGTTGCATGCGACTTGTTTAACTATTCGAGAGGAAAACAAATTCGTATTTCGTTCCCGTGTGTGCGCGCGGTGTGTTGCGACCGTTGCAAACCATTTCTTTTTCCTTTCGCATGAAGATCCGTGCAGTCGATACAGTATCTACTCGATAAATGTCCCAAATATCTAGCCTATAATTGACCCAGAACTATCCGCAATGCTCAGTTATCGAGGAGTGTACACATAATACGGGTTGGGTATGTAGACGTGAGACCAGGGAACCACTACTAATCCAATAAAAAAACCTCTTTAGTTTTCATTATTTTTTTATGGGATTTTCATTAATACATTAGTGGCATTTTTCTAATGGACATGATACCAAATATGATATTACTCCAATAATATTTACTTGTGTAATGAACTATACCGTGTTTGGTATCATTTTAATCAGAAAAATTCTTCAAATATATTGGTGAAAGCAGGGACCATAACTGTTATAACCAAAAAGAAAAAAGTCATGGAATAACAAGTATTTCACCTACTAAAATCGTATTAGTTACAAATAAGGATTATAAGTAATCAAAAATTTTTTTCTCATATTGGTAAATGTTATCGTTGAGAGAAATTTTCATTCCGATCACTTATAACAGTTATCAATGAGATAAATTTATTTTCATCAATAACTGTTGTGAGCGAACGAAACAAACTTCTCCCATCGATAACTGCTTTGAGCAATCGAAACAGTTTTTCTCATAGAGATGGATCCAATATTATGGACACTAATAACTGTTACTTGTAGCCAAAAAGTATAAAAGTCGATATTTTTTAATCATTTTGTTCTTCGAACTTTTGTCTTTATATTTTCTGTAGATTATCTTAAATTTCAATAATAATCAACTTTTTACTAATGATTTTTATCGTAGAAAACTTGAAAATAACTGTTATTTGTGGTCCCTGGGTGAGATTCTCACAAAAAACAATTGCTACTAAAAAAGTTTAATTTTTAATTTAAAGGCCTGACCTCACGTCAGTCTTTTATGTTTCTCGAACGTTTCGACTCTCCGCGACTCTTTCGTTCCGGTACACCGTCCTTCTTTGCGTTCGAATTTTCATTAAAAAAATACCACAAATATGTTGATGAAAGTCCCCTGAAAAAATAAAGAAATTTTGTTATCGTAATAAAAGTGGTCTCACACGAATAAACCCGACCCGTATTATGTTCACACTTCTCAGCGACCGAGGCTCTCGAGCATCGTTGTCCTTTTTCTACATTCGGAAGTGGATCAAAGAATAGTATCGTCTAGCCGATAATTGTCCCTGACCAGACCCGTGTTTTAGACAACTCTCGAGTAGACACTGTATATCGGTTGTCTTAAGGCTTAAGGTAATCGTAAGTGCACGTAACAAGGCTAGCCGAATTTCCTGTCTCACACCGTCTACTTGAATCGCAATTCGATTCAACTCAATCGGCAACTGAAACGTGTCATATTATAAACTACTAATTGGATCTGCAAACGTAACTAGCGAATTCTTTAGATCGTGAAATCCGCCACTTCAGATGTAACAACCTAATAATTTGAGATTTTCTTGATCATGTGAGATTCATCGTTCAATACCGATTCGGTTTTCTATTCGTTTTCCGAACGATCCTTTTGTCGATAAATCTATGCGTTCACCTCGGTCTGCTAATTCGAGCATCGACTAAGGTTTTGTAAATATATATAGTGATTATTACCGATCGTTTGTTAATTAATTATTAGAACTGCTGCTTGCTCGATTACTTGCACAAGAAACTTGTACAGTATTATAAATACGAGAGGCGCGAGTTAATTATTGCGAGAACGCGATTTTGTAATTTTCGCGAGTGCGAAATTCGAATTTCAGCTCTATCGATTTCGTCGAGAACATTATGAATTTACGGTGAACTTAAATTAAGAATTGCAGCTATATCAAGCGTACATGCTCTTTATAAGAATAACAAAAGGTACAAGTACTTACGGGACAGCTTCTACTCCATACCCCATGTGCAAAAACGAACCGTGTAAATATATATATCGAGAAACATTGTACAATTTTTCGTCGAAAATTCCGGAAAGAAGAAATTTCCGGTCCTCTTCGTTCGTATACGTCGGATGTATATGTATTCATTTCTATAATTTGTCCTCTCTAGTTTCCTTCGTTTATATTCGAAAATTACTATTCACATGGTTACGGTAATATTAAATAATTATATTAAATAAAAATTGATTGTGATATTCACTTAACTATGCCGCCTAAAGCTTATAGTTACTGTTAATTTATTCATTGGTGAATTAAAAGGATAGCCCTTCAATTGTCACGTTATACCAATTATGCATTTCCGAATTTCGGAAATTTCGATAATTATAACCGCAGACTATAATAACTGTAAAGAAGTTAATGCCTTTGTAATCTCTGTGATTGTTCACACGAATTATAATAATTATTATTATTATACTAAAAAGAAACCAGGAGAAAATACGATTCAAGTTGACTGTGTTATCATTTCGATCGTTTAACGATCACCTTTATTTTCGTTTCACTGTAAATTTAATGATAATAAAATGAAAAATGATGTATGCTTCATGATTTCATATTCAGTAAATTAGTTAGAAATAAACTGTTTAAAGAGACTCACGTTTAGTCCTTCATTCTCCATATCTTTTAGGACAAGTGTAAACGATTTATCACTTATTCGATTAATCGAACTTAGCGAGGATTCATTGGACGGCGACCTATTCTAATTGAAAGTATTTTTATTCGAAAGTGAAGATACGATTTTCTGTGTTGTGCTTGTTACATTTTTTTTTTTTTTAATAAGTGATAAAAAATGATAACAGTTCAAATAAATAAAATTGTATAAGATATAGAGAAAACCTTCGGTGTGGTAACATTACAATAATAATAAAAATACAAGTCACAATCAACAGGTTCGTTAAGTATTTTAATTAAATTCGTCTACTTAACAGATCTAGATACTCTTCGTAAGATCGTGTATACTTATATCTTTCAAATAAAGAAGAGCAACTTACAGTTTGTATTATTCAGTAGGCCTTAAAAAGTCAATGGCAGATACTTTCTAAATTCTTAAGTTTACCTTATATAATAGAAATAATTAGGCCTATCGTTACACTAAAATGATTTTTACACTAACGTAACGTTCAGTCTTATGTTAGTCATTCATGTGTGATGAATCATTCGTGTTTAACGTTTCACAAACGTATACGAAAACTCCTGAAAATATAAACGTGTATAGTGTTTTACGTTATAATATATCGAGATAGATTTAGATAGGTTTTTACTTGGAGAAATCGTTGCTCTTTTCTATAATATGTTCGAATTCCGCGAAACTTAGTGCACCATCATCATCCAAGTCCGCTTCATCGAGTATATACTGAAGAACTTGTTGCATGTCCGTTTCGTTCAATCTTTGAGGAGCGGTAAGTCTGTCTACCACTTGCCTCAGATCCCCGAGACCCAGCATATCGTCACCATCGAAATCTATAATAATCAACTATATATTACCTGATCAACAGAAGAGTTAGGATGCCAGGATATTTCAGGAAAGGAGGAAGAACCAGAAGTCAGCCGTGAATAATGCAAAATGCGGAAACGTAGAAGATAGAACAGGTTCTAAAAAAAAAGAAAAGAGCAAACAGTGAGAAAATAATGAAAATAATTAACTGTTAAATAACCTTTCAAGAGAGACTTTAAAAAGTTAAAGCAAGGACCACAAAGGAGAGCGTGGTCATATCATAAGACGAATGCTAAATAATATGAAATAAGAATAGAAATAGATTCTCAAGTCAAGATAAAAGAGCAGAGAGAAAAGATAGTCCTGTAATGTTAAGTTAAACATGAGTCACATTTAAAGTTTTTAGTTGTACTATATGTATAATGAAGTACAAAAGATTACCAAATATTCTAAAAGCATGCTCTGCTTTCACAGCTTTTGGAGCTCCGTCACTAAAAACCGACATCATATCCAAGAAATCTTCGAAGGTACAATCCCCATCCTGACTAGAACTGAATACCTTGCAAATCCTGTCTCCAAAAGGATTTACTTTCAATTCAGGATATTGTAAAATCTTGGACATTGGAAGCTTGGCGTTTCTATTATGACCAACTTTCTCTGGAGCGAGAGCCTTGAACTTTTGATGGGCGCTATAACATAAAAAATCATTAAAATACAAATTACACAATTACAACGAGATATTCAGAAAATTTTTCAAGTTAAAATCACAATTATTCTACACGAAAAAGATATTCAAGTAATTAATGTTCTGCAAATGTTATTTCAATTGTATTATCTAGATATTGAAAAATTCGGCTGTATAAACATACTCACTGTAAAACTTCTTTCTTCGTGAAATACGTCAAGTCCTGCAACATTGAGTGACATTTTTAAAAAACCGAAATATTTGCTTACGCTTCTGTCGTATACCTGATAATCTTGCAGTTCCTCCTCGGTAAATTGACTTTTACCGATTCCCATGTTTAATCGTCTTAAATGTTGCCTCACAATTTCAAAATGATTTTATGACACCATGGTATTCCCTTTCGAAACACAAAGTTTATGTAGTAAACGACATTCTTGGTTTCGCGCTTGACAAGATCGATAAACTCGGATGCATCTTTCATCTAAAGATAAATCTAAGATGACGTCTGTAAACAAGTACACGCACCGGTATTTTTATCGCTTTTGACAGGTCATGCGTGAACAAAATGCGAAGAAACGTTTATGCGAACATAAATACTTTCTAACATAGTAACTGTAGCTGTGTAACATTTTAAAAAACCTCTTATTGATACGATAAAGAAACGAATACAAGCCAAAAAAGACTTTCCACAGCGCTACTTGAATGCTAATTCACAGTTTCTATATAACCTCTATAATAGATTGTAAAGCAATATCACTGTTACAGAAACACGTTAAAGTAACTATGAAAATCGAATAAATTTTATTGCATCAAAACTTACGTTCGAATCTTATGACACTTTAATAGACCACCACCGAACTTGAAGGCGCGACAGCATACTCAAGCATACTGCAGTCGACCGACCATGACTGACCACTGACCACTGAGAAACCGTATAAAGGCGAAACTGCGCGTTCTCGGTAACCTGTACGCATGCGCCTGTAAGTACTCAGACCGCCATCTTTAAAGTGGCCAGCATAATTTGAAATCCATATACGTATGCAAGGGTCAAAATCTAGACAAACTGCTGCTTCAATATTGCAATGAGCAGTTTAGAAGTGGTCAATTGTGTTTCCTAAAAGTCCAATCTACTTCTGTATAGAGCCGAAATTGCGAGTTTCTACCTGATCGTGGAGTAATTTGTAGTATTCGGCAGAAAATTCGAATTCTGAAGCAAGTATGACGTCACAAGATGGCTGCCGCTGAGAGATTCTCGCTGAGAGAAGTTAAAAAATAATTTCGAGAGATTTAGTGTTCGTATCGAAAAAAAGGTTTATACAGACGTAGCAAAGACATGTACAAACACGGTGGTATGCATTTTTAATTGATTACTTACTTACTTAAGACGTAAAATGTCTAGAAAAAAGGCACAGCGTAACATAGCGTGACAGTCAAGGCCAAATGCCAGCCGGCCCCCTTGAGTGTGCATCTTGAGAAAATATTTTTTTCCCTATTCGAAATAAATATGAACAGTACTTACATTCAATTATACAGGATGTCCCACATAAATGGGAACACAAATTTACTTACGTCTCAGGAAATCGACAATGCTTACAGATCATTTATTAAAAGATTACAACATTGCATAAATGAGGATGGTCAACATTTCGAACATTTATTATAATATATAAAAATCAACCCGACATAAACAACGCGCAATCTTTGCTGAAACACGTACGTTTTAAACTCCCACATTTCATCCGCTTCAACATGATTATTCTTGCTCAAGGTCATTTCAAGGTCAAAAAGGTGGTATCCACTAAATTCAGTTTTTTATTGTCTATCATGCTATCGTAAAAAAATATACTGTTCCGTTTAAAAAAACATCGGTGACCTTGAAATTTAATTAAAAAACACGACATAAAACCATTTTATTGCCCCATGCAATAGTGTCACTTTGTCCTCTGAAGTTTTCTGATAGGACTATAAATACGAAAGATATTTAGGTGTTTCCATTTATTTGGGACACCCTGTATATTTTATCCCATAAAATAACATTGTAAGTAATGTTCAGTTCACAAAATTTTGTGTATTTGTCAAACACCATGTTCTTTCTTATTACAATACACACAAACTTTTAAATTACTGTCGACAGCTATCGATTGTGTAAATGAACTACCGAGAGTTTTCGATAGTGATGATTATCGATAGTTATCGATACTACCTTCGATAGTTCTCCAGCACTATCCACCATAGAAACTTGCCTGCAACGGCATCTACAAGACGATAATAATATTTATAACCATAGTTCGATAGATGACATTTAAGTTAAATTCCAAATTGGTGTATACAGGTGTATAGCACAGTGCATAAAACTGATTATGCCAAGTTTTGTTCAATAATTTACGTAACCCTGAATAGTCTTGTGTTGAAATGTTGTCCAAACGTCTATAAGTGTAGTGACAGAAACACTGGAAACACGATAAAACGCAGATGTACGAGTAACTTATGGTAACCTTTGAATTTTATTTATACGTGGGTAAATTATTACTGCACGCTTAATGGTCTTAATCAATTAAATTAGTTGTATTGTTTTAGTTCCTGAAACACGCTGAAATCTAGGTTAGCAGCGGATTTATAAGAAGAGTGTACTTAACTATGGTTCAACAATATAAGTCACCCGTACGGGTGTATAAACATCCGTTTGCACTTGTGATGATGGTGCGTTTACACATATAATAGTACTTACGTATTTCCATAGTAGTATTTAATCTGCACCTTTCTTTTCACTTACGTTTGTTTCAATATTCATGTTTTTATTATTTACGTGTAATTAAATTTCCATACAGCAAAATTTTGAAAATTTCTGAGAGATTTTTTTGTGACCTCGAAAACAGTACTGTCATATTAAACACTAATTACATGGAAACTGATCTGTTTTAATTGTTGAAATACTGTATAAAAACTCCACAAAATTTTTGTACGATAGAATCCATACTTATACGTTACATCCAAATCTTTGGTTTCAATACTGCTGTATTGGGCAGAAGCAGGCGTTCATATCAACAGAAAAGCATGGCCTAGGTTCATCCTAGATAATCAAAACTTGTTAGAGACATCTGTATGAATGTTTCATTGTACATCTGTAGAGAGTAGGAAATTTTTAGAGTTCCAAATACAGGTTTCCTCGTTTCTGGGATAAATTTTCATCATTGTCCATCAAGGAGATTTAAAAATTATTTAACTATTTCAACAGACTCATGTGTTTTTCTCTATGCATAATTACAATTTGTTCTGCGATCGATGAGGTGATTTTACGTTTGCAAAGAGCAAGACAATTATAAATGGAGAATAATACTATTGTTTCGATTATGTTTTGTTGAAATACTTTGGTTTAAACTTTTTATTATTCAGCTTACTAACGTTGTGTAATTATGTTTTACGAGAAGTTTGTAGTTTTTGTTGTGTTTATAACGTCAAAGACACATTGGAGGAGTGTTAGAAATATTTCTCTTACACATTGAATGGTGCACAGTTTGATATTCTAACTCATAGATATAATACTTTTTGCAGATCGGAAACAGATCAGCTACATTGGAATGTTGTCCAATTTATAACTAAAGCCAAGTTGAACAAAAATAGAAGATAGCATCATAGCAAATTCATTAATTTGCTTTCATTAGTAAGACTCGTTTTAGAGACATGTGTCATTTGGTTTAAATGGTTGTCACTTGTCTTTACTGCATTACTTTATATCGATAAATACATGAAATAAAAATATGTACACTTTGTTAGATATATTGGAGAAATAAATCAGCATAATATATTATACATAGCTAATCAAATAATACTTTCCAACATTCAACAAGTCTTCCATATTGACAGACATCTGGACAGCTATGAAGCATATTGGTGTACACATGAGTTCTTTTAAGTATAATACTCAACAACCTGTAAATCTCCTTGATACTTTCATATACTCTTCGTTATAGTCCTCATATGTGTCCTACCATTTCTTACGTTCTTTTTTTCAAATAAGTTGAAAAATCGAAATTTGAAAAACGTAAAAACGACGACATGTTATAGGAAAGTTGTATTTCTCAAGAAGGAGTTGGCTTTCTTTCTTTATAACTACAAAATAGCAAATCGGATTAAAAAAAGGCTTCGTGAACGCATGCGAATATCATTAGAAACTCGCGTGCAAAATTTAAAATTAATTAATCTAACACAGAATAATTTTTCAGGCCCACAGCAAAAAATAGAAAATAATTTTTAAGATAACGCGTTCAATTTCAAATATCTGCCAATATCCTACATTGAACATTTCATATTTATAGAAAAGATTTTGCGCGGAATCGATGTCGGATCTATAGATCTATTAATGTAGAAAATTTGTCAAAGTCAGTCTTGGGTAATCTCGTGGATACTTTTCACGGGCTCCTTTGGAATTGATTATTTTTCATATTTTGTACTTTGGTTCGAATCGTGGCTGCCAACAATACCAACGGACTGTTTACAAATTCTGATTTTGTTTATAGGCATATGAACGTAGGTTTCCAACATGTCCTCAAATTCCCGTCTTTGTTGGTTGCGAGATAGTTTCAGATGAGGAGAATAACAACGGCGCGATTCGAATCACGGAACGAAGATGCAAACTCAATGTCGATGCACCATATATCTTGAAGAAGGTTTGTACCCCGACCATGGCGACCGCATCCGAGTAATTACCTATTTTAGTTTCTATAGAATTAAATCAAGCATTTTTCACAGATAATCGGCGTAGATTTCGTGTACTTTATTCAAAAGAATGTTTTGAATAGAGAGAACTGTATCTTGGAAATAGAAGCATATAATGAAAGTTTTTCTTCAAGAGTGACGGTCATTGAAAAATGCAGATACTTCGTGAGTATCTATCGCGACTTGCCATTCATATAAATAAAATTTATATGTAACTGAAAAAAATTCGTTCTGTGATAGGAGACATTGTTGATGAATCTGAAACGTTTTTAGGTCCATCCCGAAAATCAGGACTGGACGTGTTTCGAACAGACCGCGAGTTTGGACATAAAGAATTTCTTCGGATTCGAAAATTCAATGGAGAAATTGGCGATGAAACAATATGCACAAAATATCGCGAAGGTATAACGGTGATAATAGTATAATACGCAACAGTTTGTATATATCCCATAACGAAAGTCGGGTTCACATAAACAATTTATTCTAGGGTAAAGAAATAATAGAATATTTTATAAACGAACTGAAGCAGGAAGGTATTGTATATGTGGCTCCATGGAAGAAACCGAGTCTATGTTCTCAGGAAGAAAATGGGTAAGTTAATAGCCCTTGAGTAGCAATATAATTATCACGATTATCACATTATTATCCTCTGTGCAGAGATAACGATGCGGAAAAACAATCATCGCACAGTGGAAGCGACACTTATTCGTACACGGAAAATCTGCAAACTAGAGGTACCCGTTTTATAACATTCGCCAAATGAAATGTTTCATTCCCAGCGTTATCGCTAACGATGTCCGCTTGATAGATAAGAATAATTGTACCGCATCAGTTGTAAGATCACTAACAGTCGTTGTAACAATCGCTTACAATCTGAACCCTGAATTGCACTTGGCCAAGGCATAACATTGTTACATTTCAGGCATGCAACTTTCATCGGACTACATAGAGAGGTATTTAGGAAAGCTAGACATGATTCAAGAAAGCAAACTCGTCCAATTATCGCAAAGTATAAAAGAATTAAGGGGAAGTTCTGTACCTGGTGATGCGACGCTTTTGAGGTTTTTGAGAGCGACAGAATTTTCAGTTGATAAAGCAAAGGATATGCTGACACAATCGCTGCACTGGCGAAAGAAACATCAGATCGACAAACTTCTCGAAGAGTACGAGATGCCGCAAGTAGTCAAAGATTATTTCCCTGGTGGCTGGCATCACTTTGATAAAGGTACACTTTACCACGGTACTAATATCGTGCGATATGATTAACTAAAACTGAATTCTTATCGGTAATGTTTATCTCAATCGCAATTACCCATAATATTACGTTGTCTAACGATTCAGAGAAAAACACACGGCGCACATGTTCCTACGTAGATATTTATAAATACAATGAGAATTTGTTGCGCCGTGTTTCGTTGTGCACTGCTCCATGAACTGTTTAAAAATGTTATTGTTAAACGCAGCGAGTCTACTTCCATATCAATATTTCAATCGTTTAATTTCTAATTTCTAGATGGACGTCCTTTATATATTTTAAGAGTGGGACAGATGGATGTGAAAGGACTGTTAAAATCCATCGGAGAAGATGATTTGTTGTTACTAGTGAGTCAAACTATTCCTAATCAGTGCAAACTCAGTAGTTAACGGAACATATAATCTGATGGACAATACTTGTAAATGTTTACAGGCCCTGCACGTTTGCGAGGAAGGCCTCCTTCTTATGGAGGAGGCGACCAACTCCTCTGGCCATCCAATCTCTGAATGGACTTTACTGCTAGATTTAGAAGGATTGAATATGCGTCATTTATGGAGACCTGGCATAAAGGTACAAGCTGTGTTACATAGAAAATAGAAACACATATCATATATCATACATCCGTTACACACACCACTGACACAAGACTTAAAGTTCTATCCACTATGATACAATTAAGAACAACAGGTAAAATACTAATGAAACGCATTTTAATACCACGATATCCCACGATGCATTTTAGAAATGGCCACGATTTTCATCCATTTAAGCCATATTTATCCAAGGAGATTTCATGAAAAACAAAAATTGTCTATAATATAATCGTTTGCTGCAGGCGTTGCTACGTATTATTGAAATTGTTGAGATAAATTATCCAGAAACTATGGGGAGAGTACTATTTATGCGAGCACCTAGATGCTTTCCCATTCTATGGACATTGATTAGTACATTTATAAGTAAGGATCCGCCAACTTTTCATTTAAACCTGTAGACAATATTCGACATGTATTAATTAACGTTCCTAAATGTTTATCGCACAGATGAAAATACGAGAAAGAAATTTATATTTTATTGTGGTACTAACTATCAAGATGAAGGCCCAGGCAGTCTCACAGAATACATTAGTTCCGAAATTATACCGGATTTCTTGGGAGGAACGTGCGAGGTAAGCATAACGATTGTCGGTAGCGTATCATTCGTATGCAACTTATAATTCGACTGTTGTGAAACAAACAAAGTAGCCGAATATACTTCCCTTTTGTAAATAATTTCATAGTTTCATTTTCTCCTCGAGTAGAAACATGTATACTGTTGTACAGACTGAATTCTATGTTGAACAATAATGTATTTTAACGAATAGGACAATATCTGCGAGGTTTATGGTATGGTACCTCGAAGATTTTATATTTTCGACGCAACTGCTACTGACGTAAGAATTTTTCTATCTTTGTTTTATGTGTTGAGAACTGTAGTGACATTATGTATTTTGTTCTGTTTTGTTCTGTTCTGTGACAACGGGAGTGTCAATAGAAATTTAGCGAGATAGTACACGCACGCATTGCCAAGTATCTTACATTTTAATAAATTGTAAAATATTTGCAAGTTGCGAAGCGATTGGAACACTAAAGTACTGAATCTATGTTCGTAGCACTCACAATTTAAGAAAACACTAAACATACTTTAGTGTCTCTGAAAATATTTTCAACACTTTACAGACATACCACCACAGGCACTTTTATTACAGAGAACGTTATAAGTTCATATCGATATACTATAAAGATAGCAGATAATATTTTCGACTCCGACGCTATATCGCATTACTATGACTCATTACGATTATTCTACTAACCTATCAAGGATATAACGTAATCTTTTTCGTTCGACATTAGGTGTACATTAATGAAGGGGGACTTGTACCGAAGCATCTTTATAAGATGGACTTGGAAAACACGACCACCGAGCAGGAACAAAGTTTATACCATTCCATTAGCTTAAGCCGTGGACAGATACACCGTATAATAATACATTCAAATGATCCGGGTTCAGTTTTAACATGGGACTTCGATGTGATGCGACACAATGTGATATTTACCGTACTATATCAAGCAAGCACCGACAACAAACACGCCGCTTCTTCTGGTATGTTAATTGCGAATGATTAGTGTACACTACGCATAAAACAAGAAGAATTTCTAACAAATTGTGTTTACAGGTTCTTCAGAGTTTTTATCAAATGAAACCGCAGAAGTTCTAGAGACGGAGGAAGTTACAGGACACTTTGTAAAAGTGCAACCAAGCATCGTTTGTCACGACGGTGAAAGTATTCAGGTACCTATGCACAGGATAAAATATACTCCCTCTGTCCTATATTATAATTATACTGTTAAACAACGTAAACGGCGTCTTGCCTCTGTCTTTATGGGACATGTAAGCTTTTACTATGGGGCAAAGGAAGTATTCGTTGTAAAGATAAATGTTTCAGAGAGTACAATGTAATGATGTATAATACTTCGTTTTAGGGATCTCATATAATGCAGGGAACAGGAATATATGTATTGCAATGGTACAATCAAGAAGAATTGGGAGAATTTCTTCCATCCATAAGTGGCCATAAGGCGCAGTTGATGTACTTTTATGAAACATTACCGTCGGCTCATTACAGGTATATTTTTATTTTAAGCGAGTATTTTACATTACTTTATAAAAATAAGAGGAACGTGTCCATCCAAGTTTTCAGCCATTTTTTAAATAATATATACCTAAGGAAATAAGTTTGTTGAGTAATTCCACGTAGATGGATCTTCACAAGCTCAATAATCGTAAATTAAAAATATTAGAACCCGTCATTTTGACACGTCCCGTAAACCTAGTGTTAATTGGAGACGCAACGATCTAGCCTAACCGATGGATGTAATTATTTCTTTTGTTAATGTTTCAGAGGGTCGATGATGAGCCTGCAATCGGCAATAAGCGGAAAATCAGAGGCAAGCTCAGCGTTGTCGAGATGACCGGGCACACACACGACATTCGACATTACTGAATGATCGGCGATCACGACAGAGGAAACATAGAGTTTTATTTGTAACCAGTTGATTAGTTTATCCGTGAACGAATTCGAATAACAATTCACTGTATGTTACTTAAATTTATAGCTTTTAGTTTCTACTCTATATGTGCATCGAGCATATCATTCCGAATATTGTAAGTAGAGAGCACGATATTTTAATTTAACAACAAATGTAAAATAAAGACGTGTTAAATTTATGGAAAGTGTTTTTCATATAAAAATGTCCTAGGGCTTCATACTTCACGCTTTCCCCATTATGTTTGAATGAAATTTTTGTAGAATAGGTAATGTAAGCTCTTTTGAATTCAAATCTCGCGCTGCGATCAGTTCCATAGAACATGACGCGACATAGATGGGAATGTCGACTTTCAACATTTGACAATTACTCAATTCTGTCCAATTCTTTCACTGTCACGGGTGATTCTTGCTTCGGCTTCGATCTACATTTGATCATAGGTGCGATTAATGGCAACTAGGCTACCTGGACAATATTTTGACCGTCGGTATACTTGTTGTTCATAGACCGGTCTAAATTATACCCTCTGTTTTCTACGTTTAGGTTACATGACAATTAACAGTGCGTATCATAAATTAAATATGTGCACTGTAAAAATTTCCGAGGATATTAATGGAGAATAAAATTTAAATAATCGAAACTGTTTTCATGCAAAAAAGAAAGATAAAATTGGTGTTGATGAAACGACGAAGTTGACGTTATGTGGTGACACAAGAACGAGAAACTAAACAGAAACAATGAGTACTAATAAAAATTGGCAAAATTACAGCGAGAAAAAGTACACGGAATTCAAGACAACGAAACAATCTGTTAAAAATAAAATCGAAGATGTGAAAAAGCAGTCGGGCATTGGTAAATGTGGTCAAAAGAAACAAGGTAATTTTTTTTCAATGGGAACGATAATGCCTTCTTTAAATAAACTTCATAGATAAGCCAACGTTGTTATCTAATTTTTAATTTAATAGATTATGTGCGAATTTACTAATACACAGGAAAGTCTTCTTCGTAAAGTTTTTTCCAAATTATCGAATACTCAATATATATATTATGATGATTTTTAGGTGTGCCTCTCATACAATTTTTGCAAACTGAATTGACACGAGGATATCAATTAGAATATGATGAGGAAAGATTTTCCGCAAGAAGGGAAAAGGTATATTCTTTTATGAAAATTCCGAGGGAAGTTGAAAAATTCATGGCCTATGGATTCCTACAAGTAAGAATAATGTCTATATCTATGAATTTATTATAAATTCATAGAATTTATGATAAACATAGTCGGCTAGGTTAGAAGCTTCCTCATTAATTTTCTATTCCAGTGTGCAGACTCCTTTCTATTTGTTTACACATTTTTACCATTACGATTTACAATGGCCTTATGGACGGTAATCGCAAGACTTCTGTGGTACTGTTTCAGGTAAGTTTGTCCCACTGTATTATGTAAACGATCGATAATATATTAAATGTGAAATGATTCATGATCCAGCAAGAAAAGGGATAATTCGAGGGCTGGAGAGAGACGTCTAAGACCTGCAGAGATCTGCGATTTACTGAAAGGGTTTCTGGTGATTTGCTGTTGGATAGTTACTTGGAAAGTGGACACTTCCATGATGTATCATTTGGTGAAGAGTCAATCAGTAATCAAACTATATATATTTTATAATATGTTGGAAGTCGGAGATAGATTGTTCAGTGCCTTTGGCCAGGACACGATAGATGCTCTCTTGTGGACTGCTACAGAGCCTGGGTCGAAGACACAAACAGGATCGCAGCATCTGGGTACTCTGCCACATTTACTGTTCGCTGTTACCTATGTTTGTATCCTTTATCTAGTGAGAAATGAATTTTCTAATGAGTGATTAGAACTTTGTTGGATATGTTCCTAAATGTCGTTTCTATAGTATTGCACAGCATATTGGTACTCTTCCAAGCAACCACTCTCAATGTAGCAATAAATAGCAGCAACAAAGCTCTGCTTACTATAATGATGTCGAATAATGTAAGCGATTGGTTATATGATAAAATCAACTAATGAACAGCTGCCACTAATGAACGACAACTCACGAAAGACGTTTCTGTTTCAGTTCGTCGAGCTAAAGGGTTCTGTCTTTAAGAAATTCGATAAAAATAATCTGTTTCAACTGTCTTGTGCAGATATAAGAGAACGTTTTCATTTGATGATGCTTCTCTTTGCTGTGACTCTTCAAACGATGAAAGAATATGCCTGGAAATCGGAGCGTCTCGCAGTGCTCTTACCGGATTGTATAATGTTATTGTTTGCAGAAGTCCTTGTTGATTGGGTACATATTGAGAGAGAGAGGGAGACTCGCCTTTTCATAAGATTCCATTTTTCAGCTTTGTATTGTTGTCGATTGTTGACTTAAAATTGATACTTTCAGGTAAAGCATGCCTTCATAACTCGCTTCAATGAACTTCCTTCCACCGTGTATAGAGACTATACAATAAGTCTAGCCTACGATATGGCTCAGCCACGACAGGAAACTGCGTTCTCTGATCCGTCAGATTTGGTAGCCCGTCGAATGGGTTTTATCCCTCTTCCCTTGGGCGTTGCGATAGGGAGAGTGCTTTCTACGACCATCACACCGTCGCCGAAAGCAGCCAACATCATTCTGTTGCTTCTGGCCTACCTAATTTTAATAGCTTTCAGAATCCTAATTAGTCTGATAATTCTTGGCAAGGCCTGCGATATCATCTCCTCGCATTCGGAAGATACGCATACGGACGTTGCGGTTGCATCTTCGAAAGATCGTACGCGAACCAACGCCGAGTCGAAGAGCACAAATTTAGCCACTGCGATGTTTTCGAATAGCTCGATCAGCTTGAACAGTGTCTGTTTGAACGAGGCAGTCTTGAAGGAGGAAACATTAGAAAATTTGGAGAACGTTGACAAAGAAACGATTACACAGTAAACGATATTGTCTTTTCTCTATTGTTACGGGCGAAACATTTTTACGTGCAAAGTCAAAAGGATTTTTGATTAACAGTGTTCGCAGAAAAGACCTGTATATGTGTAAGTATTGTCTATACAGAACTGTGATATAAAAACAAGTATCTTATATTTACAGGGATAATTACTGTAATCTTTGTTAAAGAGGGCAAAGTTCAAGTGCATATTTTGTTACAATACTATACCGATTAATGATGCAGTAAAATAGTAATTATTTCGAAGCTGTATAGAGAATTTGTACTTTATTATAGAGCATCGTTATCGAAACAAATCGTGGATAGTTGAACTAGTAGTGAATTGCAACTGAACCATTATCGAGATCAAAACAATGAATGCTATTTTAATTTAGCTAATTCAACTTTACTCCTACTTACTACTCTGTGTAAAAATAAGTAAATAATTTCAAAGTATATGTGGTGCACATAATAAAACAAACGAGTACCCGTATGTACTAGTGGACAGGTTGTAAAAACGTTTGAAGGAGATTGAGTAAATAAAGAAGGTTCATATACCGATGTTCAAAAATATTTTTTGTTTGGAAGCATACTGCTCATTCTGCTTTATTAGCGTTTTGATTTTATTCGGTGTTACTGTTTTTAGTTAAAAATCATATTTACGATTACAATAATTTATTTATTCCATAAATGTCAATGTTAAAATTTCTGTTACGAATTTACGAAATCAATGATTCAATTTTAATACTGTAATATACTAAAACTAGGTCTACACAAACTTTTTTATTACTTTAAATTTAACTAAATTCCACTTATACTAATCAAATTACACCAGTATGAACTTTATATATGGACTCCTTCAAATAGTCTGTATTTATGTATATACAAATATTTCACGGTGCATGCCCGTTTTATTAACCTGCTAATTGCCCAAACTATTGACTTCGGGAAAAAATGGTAATTTTACATTCTCTGTATAAAAATTGTTAGAATAAAATACATAACGTTATCGTTTTCTCGTTTTCAAAGTGATTTGAAGAGCAGCTTGATTTTTTAAATGGAATTCTACATTTTTGGGATCCATGTCTTTTTATACAATATAGTAATTTTTATGAAAAACGCTTCTGTGAAAACTGAAAAAGAGGTTTGTCACATGTTTTTATGAATTGCACATCCGGTAAAATGTTTCATCTAAGTTATTTTGATAATAATGTAAATTTTTTCATTTTTTGTTTGATAATAAGAGATACATCATTCCGTATCAAATAAATAACTGAAGGACTTTTTGAGCATCATATACTATTTGACGAAATTTTTTACCTCTACGTAAAAATCGAAGTGACTTTCTGTGTTTCTTACTAAATATATCTACATATATACGTGGATTCTGTACATAAATCGAAAAAAATGTTGGAAGGCAATGATAATGAACTCTTAACTGTGTTCTTTGGTCGTTAAATATACCAAACAGCTTTGTATTATATCTTTTAATCTGTAAATAGAAGGATAAAAATGAATTAAATGTTGCGAGGCTTTTCTTTTTCTGAATAACACCTTCAGAAATAAATATAAAACCCAAGTGTTTTGTACTTCAAGATAATTTATTACTGTAAATGCAATTAGAACATGTAAATGTTAGAACATTCTGGTATCTGTTCATCATAAATAGTTTTATTTTTTTTAATTCAAATGCGACCTTAGTGAAATGAAAGTTTCAGTTTAGCAACTGAGAATATCTTACAAATTTCGATTAAAAATCTCAACAGCTAATGCTTGTTAATTACGTGTTAGAATAACAACCGCTGTTACTTTCACTGTTTAAGTGTATTTCGATTTATCTCCGCGTTTGCGTGTTACATTACAATATATATTTATACAAAATTATTCAGAGTACAAAAGCAGTTTCATTTAATCGAACAATATTTATAGAAAAATTTTGTATTATGTAACCGAATGTAAACTCCATTATGATGCTGGACAAATCGAATAAAACTCTATCGATCGCAATGATTATGGGAGAAATTCATTTCAGACCCCTGCTAAAGCAGAAACTTTTCGATATCGTTCTAATCACGAGCGGTATTTAAATCTTATAGCTTTTAAAACTGCATTATTTTTACAACGAGTAAAGTTCGTATTCATAATCTCATTGAAACGTTGTATTTTTATGCCACTTTCAATCTGTAGCCACTTTTATTTGAAGCAACATCATTTTACAGCACATAAGTATCAACGTAAACCGACAATCGTTATCTCTACTAATATTCCAAATATCGTGTAAAACAAATACATTCAAGTGATATCTCAAGTAGTAAAATCATGTAATAGAGACCGTAATAGTTTTTTAAAAATAGTAAATAAAAATGTGTGTTAAAAATGTGTGTGACATTGTAGTCTTTAATACAGTTCGTTTATTTTACTTCAACAACATTAACGTCTTCATTTCTTTCGATATATATTTATTTGTTTTTAATCTAACTCCCTTAAAAAAAATAAGGCAGCCAAAATTGGAAACGATAATATATATTGTATATTATTTCTTTTTTAAAACTACAAACGAACTTCGTTCATTATAATTCAAGATAATGGAGATGTTAAAGTAATTAAAACGAGAACCGATCTATGTTGTAGTTTTAATTGATAAAATGGCATACTATATATTATATATTCAATCACGATAATATATTACATTAAGAACGATTGTTTTGAAATCATGGCGTTACTCGAAATTAGTTCAAATAATCGAGGTGTTCTGTTGTTAGCTTGAGATCTTTTACTTTGTTCTAAAATTATAATTTTGCACGCTCGGTATTCCAGGTAGTTTTTATGGAAGAAAATTCAAAGTATTCTTTCGTAAAAGAGAAGGTAAGCTTGACTTCGCAGTACGGTTGTTTCGTCGACTTCCGTTACTCTATAAGAGAAAGTTTTATAAGTTTTCGTCTGTTCGTGTCCAGAACAGGATATAGCATTCTATCAAAAATCGTCTTAATTTATCTGATGAATGTAAGTGACTCGAAATATTGTTGCAGATGCACACTGTCATTAAGAATTTCACAGCATATTCGTAAGACGAGATTATAATAATAATAATTATTATTATTACCATTAATCGTTCAACAGAATTATCAATGTTAAAGCAATTACTGAAGAAACAGAAATTTTGTTTATATTGAATATACAGGATGTGTCATGTAACGTTTGCACCTCAAATATCTTTGTTGTTTTTAAAGATACATCAAATGTCTTAAGGGCAAAGTTGAATGACTCAATTGAAATTTGAAAAAAAAAAAGTAACAAAAACCATTCACCTGGTATTTAAAACATTTGATGTATATTTAAAAACAACAAAGATATTTGAGGTGCAAACGTTGGGCGAATCACCTTGTATATGTGAGTAATCATTTTCCTATCCACTGTGTTCGCGTGATTGGTACTCTTGAAAGTATTCAAAACAATAAATTCAATAGAGAAAATATTTTAGAGGTACGTACCTAGAGTCGGAAACGTAATACCATTTTCCTGGAGGAGGTTCCACCGTGGTTTGGTGACTTGCAGCTGCTGCTTCATCACCCTCAGAATCTGAACTCTGAGAAGATGAGCTTTCTTCAGTCTCTTGTGCATCCTTCGATGGCAAGAAGGACCATCGAGGATCATTCGATGTCAATGGCGAACGTGACTGCAAAAATAATATATTCGTCAACTGTGAAGCGTCACAACTTTCATTTCCTAATAATGTAAGTACATCTACATGTACATAGAACTAGAGATCAATATTACAATAGTTTTCAAGCGTTATATACAGTTGACCTAACTTGTAATGAACATAGATATAATGTATAACTAACGTTACTGTAGATATTTTAACGTATTTAGACAATTAAACCCCAGATTTTATGCATTTATGATAAAATTGGATAGGTAAAATTTAAAACAGTGATGAAATTACAAAAATTTAAGGATGTCGGTATATTATTTCCAACTCTAGAAGATTTCTAGAGGAAGCAAGGTTGTATGTTTATTTGGCTCCTATCTCTTACAGTCAATGCAAACAATTTTTATTTTGCATAAAAATCCGCAGCCTATTCATAGTGTTATGCTGTCTTATTGTTTAAATATTGAGAAATTACCTTCACGTAAGCAACGTAATGCCCACCATGGATAGTTCCACTGTGTTCAACGACTCCGTACAGTGAATACATTTTCGGTTTTTTATGATTCTTACAAATGGGTGATAGATCGAGCAGTATTGGAAACGAGACGTGCCTCGTTACTTTTCGAAAATCTATTCGTTGTGCTTGGAATCGTTTCAAATGAAGTATCAAAACTGCAGGTACTCGAGATATCAAGTATTGTTTCGTACTTGGTGTACATATCATTTTGCTGTTTTCTTTCACCTGAAACAATACAATACCCCCGCTTAGATACTTTAAACTACGCGATCGATGCATTTTATCTACGAGTACGTGTTCCAACAGTCTCGTTAGAAAATAAAGTATACAAAAACATATGTATATCTACTGAAAACTATTCCACAGAAAAGTATTCGAAAACTATGTTAGAATTATTTGGGGTGTAGATGAAATTGCAATACCTTTCTCTCTCTCGCTGTGCAAGCTTCGCAGCTAACTTTATTGCTGCCATCCATTAATTCTAAAGCGGTAAATTGATTTAAACAGGACTGTATCGAACATTCTCCTTCCTTGGTTGTATATCTGATAGGTGACGCTTGACTACCAAGACCCATTTTCGAAATTCCATAAGAAATTCCGTTAACACCATTACAGACCTCGTTCGAGTATTCCACTGCATTTCTTCTACCTCTGTTGTCGTTTAAAAACAAATTAATCGCGTCTTCTGATTTTTCTTAACAGAAAATCTGCTTTAAAAATTTTTGAACAAAGAAAGACCGTACCGTTGATTATACGCAGCATCCTCCTCTTCGTTATGAGAAACAGATTCCACTAAATTTAATCTAGATGCGGGTCTTTCAATATTTTCTATAGCGTTTTCACTAGTTTTGAAAGCGAGAATGGGACTACAGGAACTTTCTTTCGACGTGGCTGAGCTCAAGTTAACAGCTGGTTCTTTTGGACTGGTTAAATCCGGGTTCACCGTTAAAGAAGTAGATAAAGAAAATCCAGTCTGGATTCCGGTCTCGTTTATCGGGTTGTCGGAGTTGTTTAATCTATTTAGAACTTTTGTCTGCGATAGATCTTTCATAGAAATATCTGTCGGATGTAGACTGGAGAAACAAATGAAGAATCACCGAATTAAAAACAAGTACCGAAGCGGAAACAATGGTTTTCTTTGCTTCTCTTCTTCGCGATTAACATACCTATGCGACGAATTTCTATTATAGAAGTCTTCGATTGGAGGAAGATTTTTTATCGAACTGAATTGTACTTTAGCACAATTATCAACATACCTATGCGATGAGTTTGTATTAAAGAATTCTTGAACTGGAGGAATATTGTTTATCGGACTGAACTGTAAATAATTATCTAGTGCCGTTTTGTTCATTATTTCGTCGGCTTTCGATGGATCAGTCGCCGGAGAAGCGGGACTAGCTAAAGTGGACTGTTTGTCCGAGCTATAGCCAGATTCAACGATTTCTGGGAAAAATGCTTCGATTTCTACGTTGTCTTCAACATCCGCGTCGCTTTCCTCTGTAAACAGAAATTAGTTTTTCAATGAAATCAAATTCGAAAATATTACACGATAAAATAGAGCATAGTAATAGTACATGAGATACCTGATTCAATTATGCTGCCGTTATTTTCTCCGATAATGTTGCTTTTGTTAGGTGTATCGTTGCTATAGTCGCGAGGCTCTTGTATTTTACTTCTTCGATTTTTTCGGGATTTCTTTTCCTTCTTTAATAATTGGTGCTTCGAAGGTGTACGCGAGATATTGTTCTCCAGGATATCGAAGGTGTCTTCGTAAGCGCTGTTCTTCCTTCTTAAATAACAAAATATATTATTGTATTATCTATTACAGTACAGTAAGCACATTTAATACAAGATGAAGAGAGAGCTGCTTCGTTTCTATGAATTCGATGTGATTAATTTATATATAATTGATGTTAGAAAAAAAGCCTCATACTTTACAATTCGTGGTTGCGGTTTGTCTGCCATTACCGACAAGCTTAGATCTAGGAAAGGCTCTGTACTCTGCGAAGAATGATGACAGTCGAGGCATTCCAACGTAGATACCAAAACTCCACGAAAAACTGGTTCCGGTCCAAGTAATCTCGCGCTCGCCTGATTCCCGTAGAATTTTATACGGGACTTCAGACTCTTTTCTACTACCTCGGGGTTTGTTTTTTGATTTAAACCGATTTGCTTTAGAATTACTAGCTGATATCTCTAAATGTTACAGGAAGCACAGTTTTACTTACACATAGAAATTTATCGAAGACAGAAAATATCGAGTTCATTCCTCGACTTTATACGGTTTTCAAAAAGGAAAAAAAAATTCTCACCCTGACGTCCTCGTTCCTAACTAGCTCTAAAAGGTGCCTGAGAAGTTCATGTGAGTCATGCTGACCTCCGTCCATACACTGCATAGTCTTCTTTTTAAATGAATTCAACAATTCCGACGGGCGATAACATTTTTGCCCGTCCGAATTTTGCATTTCAACTAGCGTTGTGTATAAAACCGAGGTAAAATTGCCCCAACTTTCTAAGGTACCCTCTATGGGAGGCTGAAAAAATTTAACAATTATTTACTTACCATTTTTTCTAATTTTTTTTAACATAGATCAATAACATTTGATTGCGATTGCAACTTACTAAATTGACTTCCTCCGAGCTATCAGCGACTTTATGCTTTCCTCCTGGTAGAACAAACTTTTGTCCAGGAAGATTTAGATCGCTGAGTACTTTCACTAAAAATGGCGTCTGCGCTAAACATTGTAGAACTGCGTTGAAGAAACAGGTGTTTCCCAAATTCATTAACCCCTGGTACAATACAAAATGATTACCTATCTCCAAAATACACATTAAAGTTAGTATTAAAACTTGAACATACCCCAACTTTAGGAAGATTATCATGCGAAACTTTTTCTTTCCGTACATCTGTGTCTACAGCCTCTTTCTGGAACTGGCACAATGCTGTGTTAGTTTGCGGCGAGACACGATTCACAGTGGCAAACCGTTTTACAAACTCCACTGTCTCTTGGAGTTTATTCCTAAAAATATTGATCGTATAGTCTAGCCGTACACAAGTAAAATGCATTCTAGCAACTACAGAAACTACACAATTTTTCTACATATGTAATACCATGAACAAATATGCTTACTAATGTACATGTTTCTTTTTATAGATACCTATGACTAATAGTAACTTTTGCATTACATTCGTAACACCAAACATCCCAAGAATGAGTGTTAACAGCTATATAATGACTATCGCTATGTGGTTTCTTGTAATGTTCCAGAGCATGTTCGCATTCCTCTTTTTTACAACCTTGATGACCGCACAGTAAGCAAACAAATATTATGGAACTTTCTGTGGAGGCCTGAAATCATTGATATTCTTGAATACAATGTACTAACATCAAAACAGTGTTTTCATTTTATTTACTATAGAAATACCTCCTCATTTGTTTGTAAACTATTACTTTTATTTTTTTTACAATCTGAACATTCCACACTGCTGCCCACTTTATTGATATACTTCTTAACTTTGTTGAAGTTCACTGCTTTTGCAATGTGTGGACATTTATTACCTATAAAAATATAAATTTAAGAAATTACCTGGGCAAATAAAATTTATTTCTCGTTAATATTCTCAAATGTTTTTAATTATGTTTTTCAAGTCTATGTTCCTTAACCGTTTCAGTAGGTACAATGAAATAAAAAATATCAGATATTAGGAACGTGTTATAAATTTCGTTTTTGAAAGTTTCTTTATGCAATGGGAATTAAATCCAGTCACATGGTGCAGTGTTGAAGGAAATTACAAATTAATCGTAAAATAACTAAATACATATCGTTCAATTGATCAGAATATATTTCTCTACGTTTATCCTACTAACAATTGTAATTTTCGTAAAAATATCTATTCATTGTTAATAAAAAGATTTTCTAACCTGTAGAATTGGATTCGTCACAAGAATCGCTTGAGCTTTCGATGAGCTCTTCATTTGCGTCTGGTTGTCGAGTACGTTTCTTGCTCATCGTGAATTATTTCCAATTATTTCCAAATCGCATCGAACTCTAATTGTCACGATTCTTTTGTCTTTACGCTCTCCACCGAGGGGCTTAGTAAACAAAAGAAAGATGTAGACTTGGTTATATACATGTACAAAGTAGATCAGAAAATATTTCGAGTTCACCAAAACGATCCGTCGATAGTAGTAGGTACTGTAACTTACTATACTCTTGCTTTACTACTTTCGAAAGCGTCTCGACGAAATTATAAAATTCTATAATAAATATTAAAATAAATTAGGGAAAGTAATATTTCAAAAAATCACGGCAACAATTGCTTTCGCTTATAGAATTGATGCTCCGTAATGTTGGTCACAAACACATTCGCGAATCATCGAAATCGTGAATAAGCAAGGCTGATAATGTGCTGCATTCATTGTTGCGGCGACACCGTGGAACAAAACACAGTACTGCCTCTCGCACTGACAGCATTTCAGGCCACAGAATTCTCAGTACACGAGCTACGCGTAAAAATTGCAGTGCATTGATTGGCTGACAATTCGTAGCTGCGATAGTGCTGCTCTCGTCGCAGCCAGAGACAAACAGACAAAACTTTTGTTACGTGTTTGCTGCTCAGAGTAGAGAAGAGATTCTCTCTGCATACGTGTTCTATGCTTGGACGCATGTAGCTATATATATCAGTGTGTGTGACCCTTAAACCACAGACGACGTATAAGGATAGACCCATAATCTTATGCAATCTTATGGGACTTCAGGTCTCATGTTGTAAACTATCGACTGTTCAAAAAATCAGAGATTTTTAGAATTATTCGTTTATTTTCTCGTATTCGCGAGACTACAGTGACTATATAGAGCTATTTTTGTACAGGTATAAAATATGTTAACAGAATTGTTAGTGATAGATGACCCTTTTCTCACAAACTAGATCAGTGTTCCAATGTATAATTAATTGGCAGGGCTCTTGTTCCATTACAAGTGGTTCATTGGAAACTCCTGCTCCGCATACTATCTCCGTTCGTATAATTTAAATATGGCCCACCCTTTTGCCGTATTAAATTTGTATTGTTTTTTCCCATAAATGTGCCATTTTTTATGAAACATACTCCTAAATATAAGAATATAATTAAGAATATTGAATTACTGATAATGAAATTTATCAATGTCTTCATAATAAATTCATTGAATAACCTGTTTCTAATGAACATGCCATATTTGCAGGTAATTTACATACTCCAAATTTATATATCTTATGCCATTTTGTGCTGTAGCATAATATTCTTCCTTCATTAACGATTGTAGATTATACCTATAATATCAATTGTTATTAAGTTCTAAGTAGAGGTATGCAAGAATCCACGTTTATCTTTTCCACTCCAAGAGCAAAAGAATTTTCTCTAAATTTCTATTCTATATTGCTTGCCGTTCAGGCTATCGCGGTGCAACGTTTACTTAAAATAATCGTAAGTACAGGGGACACTTGGGACTATATATCCTCATTTTCTCAAATTTTTGAAAATGTTGCTGCTATGAAAAAATTGCATTTGTTTCTGGGTTTTTCATTTTTTACAACTAGAATTTACAAACTAAAAAATTGGAAAAAATTAAAATACTTATCATTACAATTAATATTATATTTAATTTGTATTAATTAGAGATTTTGTATATTAGATTTATCAGATTAGTAATTAAATCAGTGGGTTCTGTTCCATGCAAAACAATAGCTATGGTTCTGTTTCATGCTAAAAAGTTGCTATGGTTCTGTCCCATACTAAAAAAGTTGCCACGGTTCTGTTCCATGCTAAAAAGGCGATTTCAGGAAAGTGGGAACTCTCTGGGTATATATGGTCTAGAATGTATACTATATGCGTCGACAAAAATTGTTTTCTTGTTCTAAAATAATATTTTAGAACAGCACAATTCCTCTCCTTTTTAATGTTTGCTCGAACGTAGCTTTTAAATTATGGAGTCTTCTTTTGGAATCATTAAATTCGAGTCCAGAATTGGAGAAATTGGAAATATTGAGAAGCGCGGCAATATTTAAAACGTAATATGGTAGAAAACGGTGTTAAATAAATACACAGAATTTGTAATGTTATATTTGCTAGACATACTTAAAATCCCCTAATTAAGTCTTTATTTTTGCATTAAAATCGAAACGTTATTCCTTCTTACAGTCTTCCCGCCACTTCGTTTCTTTGCATATTCTATGACGTTGCAAAAATATAGACACTATTTTATCTCTTGCCCGACATTACTGACGTAACACGAAACACGATTGCAGAGCTGTCGGCAAAAATTGGAATTAAATTTGTCAGAGTCATGAAGCAGGGAAGATATCCTCTTTGCATCTCATCAAGATTACCTCCAATGTAAACCACATATCCAACAGATACATAAAAGAATTTCATCAAATAATCTCTAAGAACCCTAGTAGTTTACTCCATAATGCCTCCAATGTTCTGATGCACTGTATCAGCAATATTCAAAAGATCTCCCATACTTGCCATAAAGATGATAACTTCCCCTGCAGAGTCGCATCCTACAGTGCCATGAATTTTCAAATTCCCTATGACCTCAAAACAGGTTTTCAATTCCAAGGATCCCCATCCCCTAACTCAGAATTTATAGACCACATTAAGACCCACTATCCAAACCATCTTTGTATTTTCACTGACGGCTCTAAAGTTCAAGGTGGACTCAACAGGTACAGGTATCGTCTGCCTTGAAAGAAAGTTCTCACTCCCTATCAATATTAACCCCACAGCTTCAGTATATACAGCTGAATGTGCCGCTATATCAATAGCCCTAGATGTCCTTAACAACTCTGAAAAACCTTTACTAATCTGCTCCGACTTTTTCAGTGCCCTTACCTCACTAAATAGTGCCTCCCTAAATACTAGAACCAACTATCATATTATTGATATCAAACAAAAAACATACAATCTAGCTTGAACAACCACAAACATGTTTCATATATATGGATCTCAGCCCATAGCAGAATACATGGAAACGAAGTAGCAGATAATCTTGCAAAAGAAGCCGCAAAAAAAGCACCGACCCTACAACACAAAATTCCTTTCACAGATTACAAAGAGTCTTTTAAAGATGAAATGTGAAATGAGTTCCAGTCCCTCCTCACGGTCAGGTTTCATAGCAAACGAATTAAATACTTTCAACAATCTACAATCCACATAAGAAAGCCTGGTATAGTGAACTTGACCTTCCCAGAGAACTTATAGTAAGATTCGGAAGAATGAGATCCAATCACGTTAACACACATGAATCTCTGGCCAGACTCAAAATAATACAGCATTCCACTTGTGAGTGTTCGTACTCCATCCAAGACGTAGACCATCTAATATGGCACTGTCCTCATCGTCGCAAGAATAGGAATCTATTGGTCTCCAAACTATTGAAAATAATTGGAAACCCACGTTTAAGATAGACACATTCCTAAAAAACCTTAACATTAAGGCCTTAAACACCATCAATGCCTTCTGCAATGCAAACAACAAAAATTTATAACTTCCTAAATTTACATGCACTCCTTATACTGCTCGATTAATCAGTATTAAATAGTATAAGAATAATAAGATAACTTCGCTATTTACCAAATCAAATAGGAATAGATATTAGGTTCATATGTCCATTTACTTATGTGCAATATAAGAACCAAAACAGTTAGGCTAAGCTTGTATCCTGATACAAGATATAAGGATATAAAGACTGAGTCACTGTAAGAGCGTAAACATAAGGTATATAGACTTTAAGACAAGTAGAAAGTAAATTACGTGAACTCGTAAAGGAAACTGTGATAGAAACTACCTTAGTACCAACCCGAGAAAACTGAAAACAAATATTGTATACATAGGAAATAAGAGATATAGACTTACATATAGACAGATAGGAAATATAT
>CM052142.1:2945106-3003251 GCA_028454255.1 Halictus ligatus | reverse complement strand
CAATCACCATTTGGGGTTTCGTGTCTCACGATCTGAAATACCGACATTGTTAACACAACTAGATTTCTTACGCCCTCTACTCTGACGAACGAGAAATCTTGAAATTAGATCCACGAGAACTTTAGACCGTATACCTATGATAAATAATGAAGATACGACTCTGAACCCCATACACGAATACGGCCTACCGTTCTCGCACACGGGTGTGAACAGGTGTGAACCTAACACTAACCTAACACTCGCTCAACAGGCCCAAGCTAACCCTTTTTCATTGAATGAAATTACTCCCACGAAGAAATCGATAACTTTGCGTTAACTTGTCAGCGGTTGTAAATACAGTATATAGCAATGTAGGTTTAAGAACAAGATGAATTTAGTATGTACTCTATACAAATCAGCTTATGGGCCATATTAGGCCTAAAGCTTTATCAATAAAGAGAAAAAGAAGACCCCACAAACGTGGGACACGAAAATGCATTGGATGTAAGGTCTATCCTATACCTCGTCTGTGGTTTCGCCTGGTTTCGCCCGACTTCTGGCTAACCAAGTGGCTGTCGGTGCACGGTGCACGTGACGACATTGCTCGGAGAGCGTATTCGATGTTGGTGGGGGTAATGACGTCGCAGCTCTCATTCGCTCCATTCACTGGCCAGCCGCCGTCGCGAGTAGTCGTAACGAGTCTGTCCTGCTTTCCTCCGAGCATCGATACCGTTCCAGGATCTAACGGAATATCCCGGAAGTGCGCTTCAGACTCGCCTATCTCTCCGCGAAAACGGACACATTACATCGGGTTACCGTCGATTCTTCCGGTTCGCTGTTCCGTTTCGGGCAATCGATATCGATCGAATGTGTGCTTTCCGATCGAAACCCTAGAATGTATTTGTGAAAGCTACTTGCTCTCAGTCTGTCTTTCTTCTTGTTCTTCTCCTCCTCGTCGTATTTCCATTCCGTGGCTGTGTGTGTTCGCGTGTGTATATGCGTGCGCGTGTCCACATGCATGTATGATTTGTGTACATAGTGGTGTTTGTTCGGATTCGAGAAGGTCTTTGGACGCGAAAGGATACGATCGATTGCGATTAGTGGAACGAGATATGACCGTCGCCGGAAAGGTGAGTTCTTTTTACCGATCCTTTCGACTTCTGCGCCTAAGCCGAATAAAATCAGGTTAAGCACGAATGCATTTATACATATATATTTTTTCATCAAATAAATTATACTCCCAGTTTGCCTAATAACTCGATAATTCTTCGGGACGTGTGTTCCTTCCACACTTTTCACCTTGGTTTGTTCTATTGCTATGTACTATGTATACTCTGTACTGTGTACTTTCGAAGTGGTAGAGTGAAATAGAACATTGGTTTTTGTAGATCGACTAAATTGCATCGTACACTTGTCAGATATCAAAATATGATCGTAATTATATGCACATAGAAAACATTGCTAGTAGCTAATTAAATTTTGCGTGTGAAAGTTTCACGAAGATACTACATGCGTGTGTATCAACGAGTAATGGTTTCAAAAAGAAAATTATCGAAAATATATGGCTAAACATTAAATAATGCAGTGATCAAAGACACGTTCTATTCGTTTTAATCGTAGTTAAATTAACGGAGGACATATTGCTTTCGTATCAATATCACATCATTCGTGGAAAATCTTTTAAACCACAGTCGAATCAGACGTCACGTGTGCCTCTGATTTTTATTTCAAAGGGATGATTAGCAATAACGTTTTTGCGTAACAACTTGAACATTCTTTCGAGCGACACAAACTTCTTTTACGAATGCTTGAAAACATTTGATAGTTTCAGACCTAATTTCGATAATAAATCATTCACGTTTTTCGAGATAACAAAAGTTATTCACGTACAACCGGAAGTCATTAGACGCTTATTTAAAGGTAAAAAAATCTATTTTGTATGTCTGACAATTTCTATCGGAAAAAATTTGTCTAAGACAAAAGGGAATAGATGTCTTGAGAATAAAAACAATCTTTAAATGGTGATGCCACTTTCTCTACTTTGTTTATAGGTATGGGTTTGTTAGTGTCGCCACACACCTGTTGCGTGTCAGGATCCTCTTCTCAGTCTCTGCTCGAAATGAGTTGGAATTAAACTGACTTTAATAACGAACTATTCGAAATTACATTCGTCAAGAAATCTTCTCCAACCGCGTTATGATAGGTCCAACCATTTTTTCTTTTTTTAGTCGACCGCACCCCGTTGCCACAATGCGGCGCTAAACTACTTTAGCGAAATTTTTTAACCCTCTTCTCAGTCGGTATAACATTCTCGTAGTCGTCGAAAATTTTCCTAGATATCGCATCTAGGATTAAAAAATACATTTATGTAGGTCATCGAACATGCCGAATTTCAGCCATGTTCTCAAGAGAAACTCGAATAACTGTACAAAACTACGATTTATTTGTCCAGGCGGAACTGAATAACACAGTCAGCGTAGCATAAAGTTTAAACAATTTAATTTCCGCGGCGGAGAAAGTCGATAACAAACTTTCTTCAAGAAATTTGTCACTTCCGGCTGAGAATCGCTGTTCTTAAAACTTTCTCCATTAAAGCCGACCGTTCTCGTCTGACAATGAGAAGTATGTCGTTTACACGTTAAACGAACCCTCCTCGTATCGTCATTTGTTTCGAATAAATAGTTCAATTCTTCTAATGTTCTTGAATGAATTGTCCTCTAAACTTTCTTTTCGCATATATTTGCCCGTATGTATATGTATACCTGTATATTATGTGATGTACATTAAAATAGGAGAGTTGAAAATTGCGATTATTTCTCTTGTCAATAGATTTTAACGGTATGTCTACTTCGAGATTACTTCCTCAGCTTTTCATGTAACAACGTGACGATAAAGAACATTTAGAAACGGTAGGATATAGATTTCTAATCTCAATGTACTTAGCCATATTGTGCAAATGTTTGATATGCTGTATCTTGAATTCCGTAGAACGTTCTTAAACGTATAAGAATACTTGTATAAGAATCTCTGAGCTTATTTTTCAAAGAAACAATAGAGTGATTATAATATTGTTATGTGTAATATGTATACAAGTGGTTTATACCTGTATCGACAAACGAATATGAAAGGTGTTGCGGTAATCGATGTCGGTAAAGTAGCACGATCTATCGTATCGAATTTCTAGTGCGCATGCGTCCGCAAGTAGCGCCCTCAGGACACAGGACCCATTTGAATACGGAATTCTAAGGCCACATTCATGGTGTACCTAGGATCTAGTGCTAGGACCTACGATGGCGTACGCACTGGAAATTGGTTACCGAAAAATGCATGATCTTGATGTAGAATCTTTTATAGGAATACTATTCTAGAATTCGGATTTATAGAAATCCAAATAAATATTTCAGCTTGATTTGCAGAGATTCGTGGACTGTACCGTTTTGGAAACTGAAAGCATCGCAGACGCGGAAGATTCTTCTTATGATAGCGATTACGACGTCGAAGATTTGATTCCGTCCGCTAAGGCACATTCGCAAGTAGATCAGGTAGTTAATTACCATGAACGTTACGAAAGAAACAGTTCGACCTACAAAACGGCATCGTTCGTTCATTAAAATTTAGGTAAATTATTAATTTTTAATTTTCTATTATAGGTGTCCGCTTCAGGCCATGCAGGCGTGTCAAGGACATCTTCGGATACTCTAGCCGCAGAATTTGCAGAATATGTGACAACACAAGAAAGTCCACCTATTCAAAGTCCAGGTAATAGCTGCTCACCTGTTGTGTGCGCTCTATATATAACATCGTTTGGCTTGGCGCTACATGCGAACCATGTGACTCGGTCGGACTAGTGACACAGACGAAGTATAGGATAGACCTTACATCCAATGCATTTTCGTGTCCCACGTTTGTGGGGTCACGTAACCCCATTACCATTTTCGTATCACATCCTGTATTACCAACTGGAACTAAAATCTGCTGACAGCGTCGTTAGTGGTAGGATTTAAAATTAAAAATAGGTATATATATATAGTCACTGCAATCTCGCAAATACAACAGAATATTGTTTTCTAAAACGCTTTAACGATTTCAAATACTAATTTCTGTTATGATTACTTAAACTTTATGTCTGGTACAAATAACAAATGAATGAAACTGTACGTACAATAAAGAATATTGTCACGTCCAGTGGTTCGACCGTAAACGAATTTTTCCGTCCTTTTGAAAATTGTATTTCATAGCAGAACGTTCAAAGTAGCCAACAACAGTTCATATAAATCAAACAAATAAATAGGTATTTCAATTTTCAATAACAATTATTATTATGCTTGTAATACCTCGCTTGTATCATGTAATAGCTCGTTTCGTTTACTTTTCCAGAATTGTGACTGTAACTTGAAAAATAGCCGAAATACGCGCTGTGCATTATACGGCAGTAACAGTAAATTGGCAACTATGCGACGAATATTCTCCGATGTGGTTTGGCAACTACGCCTTCGATACCTGTAATTCAATATAATTCCTAAACTCGCCACTCTAAATCGTAGAGGGCATACCAAAACCTCTGATTTTTTGAACAGTCGATATTTCAGAACACGAGACGTGAAGCCCCATAAGATGATAGCGGCGGACTATTGATAAGGCACTATTGACTAAAAACTATAGACTAAATCGATAGTAGCTGTAACTAATTTTTTAACTGAACTATCCACTGAATTTTGGAGTAGTGGGGATTACTATTATCAGTCAACTGCTTTACCGAACCAAAGATTTCCTCTTCGACTGCATTATCGACTGATTTATGCAGTAGTAGAGCGGACGAAGATTAAATGTTAATGTAGATGTTAATAATATGAAATCTGCATTTATTTTCTCAGAACTTATTTATTAAAAAAAGAAGAATACTAAGGACAATATATGTCGAATACAACATAGATATTATACTGGGTGTCTCATCTAACTGGAGCATCTAAAATATCTCGCTTGTTTTTTATGATAGGAGAAAATTTCAGAGGAAAACGTTAGTTCAAAGAGGCAAAAAAATTTGTATAATAGAAATATATCATTCCATTTTTTAAAAAACTTCAATGACCTTGAAATCTCAAAAAATATAAGCTTGAACAAATTTTTCTGCCTATCATAACATTTGCCCCTCTGAACTAACTAATGTTTTCCTCTGAAATTTTCTTCTATCACAAAAAACAAGCGAGTTAGGTGAGGCACCCTGTACAATACAATATAATAAATACAAAATACTATTAAATGCAATAAATATTTATTCCTAATTATTATTTACAAAATAAAATAGTTTTTGTTAATCCAATTCTTATCCTATTATGGTTTGCTTTTTCATTAGCTATATGATACAAACGTATGCTACGATAATTATAACTTATCTGAATTAAATGTATGATATGGCTGCTAAAAAAGTTGTTGAATATGCTGCTGACACATATTATTAAAACATATCCTACAAATTTCTGCCCATCTCATACTATTTTTTTATGAATTCACATCTCATTAATCATTAGTACACAAACACAAACTCCCCCTTTACTTTCACACTCTTCCACCTTTATTTGTAGGGTATTTATGAATTCAGTGTTGAAATCCAGGTTGTCATGCAATTGATGCATACCACTTGTGTATTTTTCTAGGGTGCTGCAAAATACTATTAAATGTATTATATATGTTTCGGTTGTAACAGGCTCTGTGTCCGTTCCGAGTTCCCGGGCCCCACACAAGTACAGTCGATTAACGTTATTCTTTTCTCTTCAGGGTATGCGGCTAGAGTAGAGTTTGCACTGAAACTTGGATACACGGAACGTCTGGTGCAAATAGCACTGGAGAAATTAGGTCCAAATCCGGAACAGAATGAGTTGCTAGCTGAATTGATAAAACTCGGTGCGAGCAGTTTACCAAAATTCGAGAACACGCAGGATGAATCCGACACGATGGATACTACGGAATCGGATTTTACAAGCTACGAAGCCATGGCCAGGTGTTCGACCGGACTCAGGCAGGTCGTGATCGATGGAAGCAACGTAGCGATGAGTCACGGAAACAAAGAAGTATTTTCGTGTAGAGGAATTAAGATTTGCGTGGACTGGTTTAAGGCGAGAGGACACAGAGAGATTACGGTATTTGTACCGAAATGGAGAAAAGAGGCCTCGAAAATTGATAATCCTATCATCGATCAGGAAATCCTTGGGGAGCTCGAGCGAGATCGTTTGCTGGTTTTCACGCCTTCTAGGTTGGTATATGTATATATCAAATTTTTGAGGCCTAAAAATTATTTAGGAGGTATAATGCCCCCTAATAAAAGCAAAACATTCTTGGTGGAAAGCTCTTAACTTTCGATTTCAGATTAGTTGCCGGTAAGAGAATGGTTTGTTACGATGACCGTTATATTTTGAAGCTAGCAGCGGAGACAGATGGGATTGTCGTGAGCAATGATAATTACCGAGATTTGGCACAGGAGAGTCCTGAATTTCAAAAGGTTGTCAAAGAAAAGATCTTGATGTACACATTTGTGAACGATCGTTTCATGCCACCAGACGATCCATTAGGTAGAAACGGACCTACATTGGAGAACTTTTTGAGAACTTTACCAAAAAAGCTGGATCCGGCTCCGCCTTGTCCCTATGCAAAAGTATGATAGAAATATTAATGTGTTTAGCTTGAATCTTTTATGAAGAAATTATGTACTAATTGTAATCAGGAATAACGTTAAACGGTTAAAACGAAATGTTTGTTACAGAAATGCACGTACGGAAATAAATGCAAATTTCAACATCCGGAAAGAGGTCCTCAACCACAGAAATCTGTCACAGAAAAATTAGTAGAACATGTACAGAAACAACTTCAGGCAAGGAATTCTACTTCGAATCTTTCTTCGCCAAGCAGCGCATCCCAGAGAACACACCAACCACTTTGCAAAAGCAGATCGACAGTGACTAGTACAGCTCAAGCGGTTGCACCGGTTACCAAAAGTAAATCCGCAGAAAATGTTGCAGGAAAATCGCTGGTTGCTAATTTGGAAGTTTTGAACACAAACCTGGAACTTTTAAACGAAAGCCTGAGTAAATTGAACACAGAATGGGACAATTGGTACGAACGACGGCTTGAAAAAGCTAGGCTCTGTCAACGGAGACAATATCAACAAGCATCGCAGACGGGTACATCGTTTCAAGAAACAACAGCTGCTTCTTCTAGATCGCAACACAGACCCTTAACTAGACATTACAGTAACGAATTACCTTACAGAGTCGGTGCAAAGTGAGTTTTCGATTTTCTTCCTTCGCCTCGTTACTACATAGAAAAGAAAATTCAATTTTTCTTATAATTTCTTCTTGTCGCAACAGTTGTGATCCCTTAGATGCAAGGCATTGTCATCCACAGTTAACACGTATTGCCTCTGCACCAGATTCCTATCAAGCTCCGCCATTAACTAATTCCAACATAGGATCAAAGACACTATGGACGACTATGGATGACTCTCCTGTAGCGAACATTTGGACGCGTCTGTGGCTACAATGGTTCGGCGAAGAGCCGACGAGGATGTTCATGGATGAACGAACCGATTTACTAAATTGTCTGCGAAAATCGTTCCACGAAAAAGATGTGAAAATAGCTCTAGACTTGCATCCGTTTGAAACAGACCCTGAGAAGATCTATTCCTTTCTGTCGAAATCGTATAAGGCTCGCAAACGGTAAGACTCGCGATATTCATTTACTTATTTGGTTTGTATGATTGTATGAATACATTGGAACAAGTAAAAATTCCATACCAAGAAATGAAGTAAACATACAACAGAAAAGATTTTTTATTACATATTCAAACAAGTTTATTATAAAAATAAATTAAGATTTGCCATACAGCGCTTAACAGAAGTGTTCGAACGATAGAATTGATGATTCGAGTAGATACGTGCAAACTAATGTACAAATTGGAGTTTTTATTATATTAGAAATTTGTTAAAAATTTTTTAAATTTCAGAGAGGAGATGGGTACCTGCGTTTCTTCGAAAAAATCGTCGAAGAAGAACTAACTTTCAACAATTCTAGCATTAGATATTCTTATTTAAACAAAATTTGCCTTCAGATGATTTACACTAACGAGCAAAACTGAGTCTACACTATTTGAAGCAACATAACTTTTTAAAAATTAGATCAAATGACTTGAATGTTATTGAGAAGTTAGAAGGATTAGTTTATTAAACGTGGTGTAAAAAATTTTTGAAAAAATTTGAATTGTCCGGAATCGCAAAAGAAATAGTAAAAGTTGGTTTTTCAGCTTTTTTATCTGAGCCTGTATTGAAAATTTAAAGAATGTATTTGATTCGCTCGAATAAATTATATCCATGCTGAAAATTTCACCCATATTGGTTAATTCGTTTATAAGTTATAAACGATTAAAAGTGGAAAAATTGACCAATATCGATGCAATTTTCAGCATGGACATAACTATCAATCTATTCAAGCGAATCAAACATATTTTTTCAATTTTCAATACAGGCTCAGATAAAAAAGCTAAAAAAACCAACTTTTACTATTTATTTTGCGATTCCGACCAATTCAAACTTTTTTCAAAAATTTTTTACACCTCGTCTAATAAACTAATCCTTCTATCTTCTCAATAACATTCAAGTCATTTGATCTAATTTTTAAAAAGTTATTTTGCTTCAAATAGTGTAGACTCAGTTTTGCTCGTTAGTGTACGTCGGAACGGCAAATAAATCTGAATGAAATTAATTAATCTCTCTAGGAGAGATGCAATGCAGAAGATCTAATTTTTTCAAAACAGACGATAAGAAAGTGTAATTGAAAATAACAAATTCAGCTCTTCTTTTCCCCAGCGAATTTACTATTAACTGTTTATGTTTCAATATAAGGATAAGGTGTATTTATTTTTAATAAACTGCCTATGTTTTCTATTACAAATTTACTATTCGAGAGCACTTCATTTACGACACCTCAACTCATTAGCAACTCAAAAAAGAAAACTGTTAATTATGCGTTTATACGATAACAATTCGAGACATTGTTATTATAGAAAATTAATTAAAAATTTTAAAAACATTTCCGAGTTATCGATCATTCTAAAATGATTGTTACTATAGTACTGTTATGTTATGTTATGTTACGTTACGTTACGTTACGTTACGTTGTTATGTTATATTACGTTATGCTACGCTATGCTATGCTACGCTATGCTATGTTATATTATATTATGTTATGTTATGTTATGTTTTGTTATGTTATGTTATGTTATGTTATGTTGTGTTATGTTATGTTATGTTATGTTATGTTATGTTATGTTATGTTATGTTATGAACAGATTGTGGATCTTATGGATATATGGTGGAAGGCTAGCTGAATTAAAGAGTATTGATGTGTTACTATCAATTTTAATTTTTTGACAATTTTATCATTATAAAATTGTTAAAAGAGAAAAAGATATTCCTATTTCAGACTGCTGTTTCTTACAATTGATGCACGTTCTTATTTTGCATAACGATCCGCAATCTAATCATTAATAATACGTACCTCCACCTATTATCATTATGTGTACTTAACACAGTAGAGTAAACTGTGAAGTACTTTTCTGGTCTAAGCGGGCTGTACCCAACCACCAAATGTCTTCTCCAATTCTTGCGCCACAGCAAAACATAAGTGATCGTTATATGGAGCTGCTACAACCTGTAATGCAGTAATTAATTTTAGCGATTTAATATTTACAACTACCATAGTAATATTATTATTTTGTTTTTACTATCTACTTCTTTTACTTCTAGTGTTTTCACTCTAATTCAAGAAGGTAAATGTCTTACTTGTAGTCCAAGAGGTAATCCACTTTTGTCTAATCCAAGTGGCACTTGACAGGTTGGCAGCCTAAGAACGTTGAAAAGACACCAATAACCGAAATTGAAAGGCCTCAAGAAAGCTGTATAATGATAGCTGGCTGGAAACGGTGAAGATGGGTATAGCAAAACTCCGTCATCTCCCAATTTATCCTTAAAACGAAAGAAAACATAAAAATATAAATAAGAATATTGATTGAAATTAGATAAAACGTGTAAAGCATGTGAATATAGATAAACTCGTTTAAACTGTGAATACTTGCCAATAAATATTTTTTCATGTTTGCAGTTACATTTTTCGCCCATTCAGGATTATCTTTGGGAAAGAAATCTTCATCGATTAACTTCATAATTGCGCCAAATGTTAATTCAGATTTTCCCGTTAGTAATTTCGAGACTTCTGAAACGGCACTTGCGCGGTACTAAAAATAAGAAAGCATTTTTACATATGATCAAGCGTATGTGTATGCCTGTTATTTGCAATAACTTATATTCTTATTTATTTTCATTTTGGTAACTTACCTTTCCATTCGTTATACTTAATTTAAAATCTAGATTTTCTTGAGACATCCAAAACCTCCACAAACGATAACTGTATTCAGAACCGGGTATTTTGATCTGTAATTGATTAAGAAGCACATAAATACGATATAGAAAAGATTGAAATTCTCAAGATAGTATTCATTTGAATACCAACCCTACAGAGATTACATATAATTATGTACTATTTAATACGACATTTACTTTTGTTGCGGAGCCGGTGACTTCTTTAAAGTGATATGCAGCTTTCAAAAGAGCTGTCTTCATTTCGGAGTTTACTTTACTTGCTCTCAAATCGCCTGAACTTTCTTGATAAAAAATTTTCAGCTTTTTTATATCTACCGGTGCATCAAGCTGCAAAAGAGATACTTTCTCCCCGATTAAAACCTTTAAGAAAGGTGCTAAATCTTCAGCCTTCTTACAGATAGGGCCTGCTTCTGCCATTGAATTAGAATAATCCACTTTTCGAAGTCCAACACCTTTTAACGGTGTTAAGCCTAGAAAAAATCGTATAAGTACTCTTTATTACACTAAAATATTCAAATTAACAAGATCGACTCAATGATTATGATTTATAAAGAATAGCTTAGAAAATTGTAAAACCTTCGGTCGGTTTGTGTCCGTAAACTCCATTGAAGAATGCTGGCATTCTAGTCGAGCCACCGATATCGCTACCGATAGATATTGCAGTACCACAAGCAGCAGTTATTGCTCCTTCTCCACCACTGCTTCCTCCAACATTCCTAGTAGTATTATAGGGATTACAAGTTTGTCCATACACATTGTTTCTCGATTCTGTCCATAAATTCAGCTCAGGAATATTTGTTTTTCCTATCAAAATTCCACCTGCTTGTTTTACTAGATGAACTACAGTTGCATCTTCGGGAGAACGATAATCGTGTCTGTTTGTTAAACCCATTGTGTGAAGCATTCCTGTGAAATTATTATAATTATATGAAGAAGAGTTATGCTAATGAAGAAACGAGTACAATTTAATAGTATTAAATATGTAACAGTACAAAGTTACCTTTAGCTTCGTTGCTTTCTTTAGTTGTAAAAGGAACACCTAAGAAAGGCTTCTCCTTCTTTATTTTGTCGACATTCTGTTGCTTCTCCAAAAACTTGTCTACTTCTTTAGCTTCTTCCAAAGCTTCAGAATATCTGTCTTCCACAACAGCATTTATCAATCCATTGACTTCTTTTGCTCTTTCTATAAATGCCGTAACAACTTCCAGAGATGATACCTTCTTTGTTCTAGAGTAACATTATATATAATGTATTTCGATAAACTTTCTTATGTACTTATTAGATTTGTGGAAAATTTAATTCTGTTACGTACCTGATTTTATGAGCTAATTCCGATGCACTCAGCAGCAGTAAATCATTATTTACCGGTGGTACTTTCTGCGCTTTACCATCATAGTAAAACCCAAAAAGTATATCCACTATAAAGTCAAATATCATATGTACCTGAACGAGCAGCCATTTCAAACAGTCCAGCGATACCTTTCTCGATGTTGCTAACACATCTTTACACATATCATCCTCCTGCAGGTTAAGTCTTATTGTCAGTTAAATGATTTTGTTAACGAGTAGGTGAAAGGTAAATTAACCAAAAATTTTATTATAAAAGTTCACTATCCCTGTACATGTGCAAACAATAAAAAGAAAATTACCTTATGTTTAACTGAAGAGCACATATTAATAAGTTTTATTTTTAAATATTTCCAAAGATTAACTCAGCAAATTTCATGTAAATGTCATGTTTAGACAGAGTGCGTCAAGTTCCACCATATTGCTCCACATATAGGTCAATATCCAGTCCATAGTCCAATGTCCAATCACAATTCAACCACAACGTAATATTATATATAGACGCGAAAGTCTGCCAATATTTATGTTCTATTCATGCCTTCAACCACAGACGAGGTATAAGGATAGACCTATCATCTTATGGGATTTTATGTCCCATGCTCTGAAATATCCACTGTTCAAAAAATCAGAGGTTTTTAGAATTATTCGTTTATTTTCTTGTATTCGCGAGACTGCAGTGACTATATACAGCTATTTTTTATTTTAATTCCTATCATTGAGGATGCTGTCGGCAAATTTTAGTTCTAATTGGTAATACAAGATGTGACACGAAAATGGTAATGGGGTTATGCGACCCCAAAAAAGTGGGCCAGAAAAATACATTGGATGATAAGTCTATCATTGGATGATAGGCGTTTTCAAATTACCGGTATACAACAAAGTTTTAGGTTTTAGGTAGTGATGGGCATTATCGACTAAATTCAACTATCGACTAATTACTATTTAGTTACTACATACTATCGAATATTTAGTCGATAGTTTTTAGTCGACTGATATTTCGTTTTAGTGGTTACGTCTAGATTGCGGGCTATAGTCTATGCCTACGTATAGATCTCATTTTTCTCTCACTCTTACAGCACTGTACTGCAGTGCACACTCAGTATTATAGGCACAATAAGAGTAAATTGGAGTAAATACACCAGACTAACCAACTGAACCCGCGATCGTCATACTTTTCACATTCATATTTTCCGTCAGTTAGATATGTCTTTTTAAATAAGATTGTTAAAAAATTGTAATTTAAAATTTCTTTTCGACATTAATTTCTAATTATTGTAATCTATAAGTCTAATTATAAATAATAAATAAATGTAAACAATAATTAAAAAATGTATATAAATTATTACTTATCCTTTAATAATAATGCAATATAAAGGAAAAATGTTAATGAACTATTTAAAAAAATATCTATGAAAATAGTAACCCAACCACAACTAAATTCAGTCGATAGTTTAAAAAATCAGTCGACTCAAAATAGTAGTTGGCTACTATCGATTTAGTCGATAGTGTTTAGTCGATGGTGCCTATCGCTAGTTTTAGCGTTAGTTTCGCGATACACTATTTCCCTGCACTTGCGCACTGGAAATCTGTTTTTTTTTTCGAAAAAAACGCGCGAGTGTCGACTCTGCGTTGTGATTGTTTTCTATCAACTTTGTTTAACCTTTTAAGGTTTTTAATAAATAAATGTTTATATAAATTAACGTTTTTGTTGATATTAAAAAATTGATTGTAGGCTTTATATTATAATTCTATTAAAAAGTACATGAATTATACCTATAAATAATACATTTAGAATAATTTCAAGTCCATTCATTCAATTTTTAGGTTAGTAACATCATGAAAATAAATTTTCATTTCGTTGAATAATAACCTAATATTTTTACAGAAAAATAAACTTTGGTAAACTTGCCGAATTTGAATTTAATACTACTATAAAAATTACATAAATTTTTCGAACTGTAAGATGAGAAAAATTCGAAGGAACAAAGTGGTATGTAACAATATTAATAGGACTTGGAATTTTAATATTTGTCACGTGCTAATGATTAAATTTATTTTAAGAATCAAGCCATCGAATTTCTTCAGTTAAATAGGAGAAACGGAGATAAATGGAAAACAGAAGTAGAAGAAGAAGAGAAGTTAAGAAAAATTAATTCACAGTGTAAAATTACACATCGATATAAAACAAGAGAAAGACAACATTCTATAGGTTTCTCAAAGCACACAATCCTTTTAGAACTAAAGTCTCATGTTCTCAAACGAGATTGGAGCAAAGTACGTAGTTTATTTTTATTGCTGCTTCATTTTACCACTGATATAGAACCCTTGGTATGGCGGTATGTTTTTATCCTTGCTTTATATGGTAATATCAATAATTTATTCAATATTTCTGAATTTTTCAAAATGTGTATTGGTAATTTAGATTCAGATAGGAATTTAGTATTGAAACATTTACTATTATTGTCATTTAATAGATAATCGGTTGTAAGTAATATACAAAAGTAAAATGTAAATCGAACTGTGATTTTGTAGGTAATAAAGAAAGACTTTAATACTACCGAATAGTCCAAATTTATTTGTGTAATTTTGAAGAAATTTAAACTTAAAGATTTATTAGACACATCTAAAAAATCGAAAATAAAATTATAAAGTATTCCTTCTCACAACATGGATGCGAATGTGATTTCTTTACTACCTATCTTTGTTTCATAAATTATGGATCAAAGAAACAATCGTACCTATAATATTTCTAACCTCATTACACAAAACTACACGACGACTATTATTTTGTAATTTCTGACAATGTGTCCACTTGTAACTTCATCTTGGAAATTTAAATATTCCCGCCACAATGAACATGCTGACGTATGTATTTACATTTGAAACGTCACATTGGCCATCTACCGGTGGAAGTGCTATAGCTTCATGCGTGCACTGTACTTTGCTTGAACCTGCTCATCTCGACTTTTCTTACTCACTCAAAGATCTACTTTTGTGATAAACGTCCGAAGACGTATTTATATGATATATTCTTCGATATATAGCTGTTAAATATTTAATGTCGAAAGTGCACGAATGTTGAACATCTCGTTTGCAAACAGCTGACATTGAACTATAAAATGCGAAGCCAACATGTGAATTTATGAAACACATTGTGATATTTACATTTATTGCATTTCTCGTCGGTTCGTCAAAATGGATTTTGGCACTTTGTTGAGTGTGGCACAGAAAAATGAGAATAGCAAGCAGGTAATTGTATTGTCATCTTTATGATCTCATTGTTTTCAAGTTTTTATATACGTACTTTCGAAACATGACATTTTAAATTAAGGTGTGACTTGATTTTTATATTTTTCAGTCGATTGCTTGTTATCAGACGAAATTCGCTCCTCCGAAAAAACCAACTAAACAAGCTAAGGCTCTTTCAGACAATATCAAAAAATTTTTAGCTCGTAAAGAGGAAGAAGAGAAGCGGAAAGTTCAAGAAGAGAAGAAGAAGAAAGAGGTACAGCATAATTCAGGCTTAGTATATTTTATAGATATCTGTTCTATGCAGAGCACAGAATTTAATTTTCCTAATGTTATGTTTTCGATACAGAATTTGTTAGCATTACGGGATCATAAAACTCAAAGTCGGATAAATAAACATTTGAAAGTATGTAAGGCAGCAAATAAGGCTGCGATAGAAGATGCAATTGACAATGAGAATACAGCTGTTACAATGGCAGGTATGACTATCATTATTAAATCGTTGTATATGCTTTTATAGTTTTAACACATTGATGGCAATGTCGAAGTTCCAGTATAATTTCTTTCGTTTATTAATAATCGAGATTAATTCAATGGTTTTTTAAATCAATGTGTTAAAAACTTTCGAATACTATAACAGAAAACTTTTGTAAGCAGTATAAGTTTCAATAATGAAGTTAAAATTTACCTTTGTAAATAGAAAAACCACTTTTAATGTATATGTATGTGGCATATTTTCATATTACTAAAAATTTATCATGTCGGTACCACTTATGTTTTTGCCATGAAAATCTTTGTAGAGGTTCGCAAAGTACAAGATTTCGTGCTTTGGTTTTTTCCTAGTACATTGTTGAACCTATTTATTACCCTTTGTTACTGTATTGCATGTAAAATACTTGCTGTTCACAAATTTGTCAGTCGACAAATGTATTAAAGGTTAACATGGTTCTTATTGCCTAAGGAAATTAATAGAGTGGTATACACAATCAATGATATTCTCATTAACGAGTATTTAGGAGTATCAATCTCTATCCATAATGGGCAGTGTTTTTGCCCACAGGTAATTGAGTATGAATATATACAATCAGCGCAATGCCTTCTTACTTTTCCATGGTCCGACAGGGTAGTGGGATTTTGTGGATTTACATGGCAGAGGATTCCCAGAAATTAAGGTCAGAGTAAATCTAATTCTAGAGCAGTCTGGAGGACAAACTCTAGATTGATTATTATCCATGAACAAATTATTTCGAGTATAGTGCATAAAGTAAAAGGTCATATATCTTTTTGTCTATAATTACGTTTATACTTGTTAAAAATCTATAAGATATTATAGTTGGAAACTTAGAATTAAAAAAGTCAGTACTTGGTTTCTTTCTTATTGCAAAATACATAATTCTTGCCTCTTTAGAAATGAAATAATAATTATCTTTTTTGAGATTATAATTCTGGTATTACGGTAAAAGCTACATAAAGTAGTTATCCTTGCAAATTTTATTGGAAAGACTATACTGACAGCTTTATGCACTTTTTTCTACACTTACAAAAATTTCACTTCTACATTGTTAGTAGTTGATTTAGATGTTGTAAAAATATTCAAATATTAGATTTGATGGTCAAATTGGAGAATGTAATCTGTTCTTAAAGATATTGATTTCTGAGGTCTACGAGAATCATGACAGTGGAGTGCATATTGTGGATTTCTGAAACAATAGCAAATCAAGCTAGTGGCTATCTTTTTGCAAGAGAAAACCCCTTTGCTTGAAATTGCGGCGTATAACAAAAATTGTATATATGCAGCAGGGTACCCATACATTAGCATTCTTTCTCGCATCTTTTTTATCCTTTTTTCAACAAATAACGCTGTTCAAAACATTTTAAATTTTCTCTATTTATAAAGTCCATTGAATAGTGTTCTAATTAATTAAATTTCTGAATTAATGTTAACTAACGTTTCATTATATTCCAAACTATTACAGTACATACATGGTCTAAGCTAGCAAGTCCTATCAGGGTACGAAAGTCTCAGAGGAAAAATAAGAAGAACATAGTCAAAAGAGTAGAAGCGTGAAAAGTTCTTGAGTTTAGCTGCTAATGCACATTTCCTTCGAGGTGTATCACGAACAGAATAACTCAAGTTCTCTACAAGTTCTGTAATGCAGGACTACGAAGGAATTGTGTTCCTCTTGAATGGCGAGAGGACAAAATATCAAGAAAGAATTTCGTAATCAAAATACCAAGAAGGATTTTCGTGTTAATGAGCAACCACGTGATCGTTATGGCTTTAACTTTCTCGAGGGGTAGCGATAATAGGAAAGATAACATGCTTTCCTCAAGGAGAGAATGCTGGTGCACGGGCAGGGAACGTTAAAATAAAAAGCTTTGATTCTCTAGCCTGTTAATTATATTCAAATACATACATACAGCGATGAGCAAAAGTGTAAACACACTTCACTAGTTTTACATAAAACGTGATAATACAACCTATTTTTCAATTGAATAATAAAGATTAGGTGCTAATAATTAAGTGAATAGGATAAACAAAACAGCAGTTTATTTAACAATATATCGTTAATATTAATAATATTCCGAATATTTACCGAAAATAAGAATTGAAAACAATTTTTACAGTTTTGCACTTTAATTGTGTTCGTCAAAATAAAACTTTAAATTAATATTTCGTCCATTTTCCTTTACTTTTTTATACTGTTTCTAGCCTGCATGGCATACTATCTATTAAATTTTTAATAATTTCCGGCTCAATGTTGTACAATTCTTGTTCTGTTCTTTTCCACTTTCTCTTCACAATTGACCACAAATTTTCGATTTAGTTCATATCTGGACTTTGTGCTGGCCACTTCATCACAGAAAACTTTTAATTTCCTAGCCAGGTTTTTACTATCTTTGCAGTATGCTTAGGTTCCACGTCTTGTTGAAATACTACTTCATCTTCAGCAAATTCAATAGAATTAACAACAGAAGGTAAATTATTTTGCAAAATATTTAAATAATGCTTTTTTCACATGATATCTTCTATCCGAACTAAGGGACCAACACCCTTATGAGTAAAACAACCCCAACACATAATTGAGCCACCACCGAACTTCATAGTTTGTTTTATGCTACTTGCTTGATTACTATTTTCGGATGAAGTCCAGTACTAAAACCTTCCATCAGATTTAAATCTATTCATTTTTGTTTCATCAGACCATATAACTCTTTTCCAATCTTCTGTTGTCTACTCTTTGTATGTGTGAGCAAATTTTTTTTGTAGTTTAATATTTTTGTCTGAAAGAGCTCGTTTGCGTTTCTTTTCTTTGGCTTTTAACCCGATTTCCTTTAAGGAGCGCATTTACTCTAACGGCTTGAGCCGCGATTTTTGGAGTTTTATGACTTTCAGACCGAAGACGATGAGCAATTTCACGTGTATCTCTGTCAAAAACAAGTTGCGGCCTACCGTTTCTTGAAGAAGTTGACACACTATCATAGGTTTTCTTTATTCTTGCGACCATCGTATGACTTACACCACATTTTATTGCAATTTGCCGTAGTCAAAAACCTTTATTGCACAATGAAATGATACTGTTTCTCTTATCTGCACTAAGTGGTTTCATCTTGACTTAGACGTGTCAACTAACTTTCAAATAGGAGAAAAACTGTGTAAACACCAGTCTTACTACAGTTGGCTATCAGTGTTTGTCGACAATTTCATTTCCCCAGCATTTGTATACTATCTTAACCGTTATATAAAATATTGTATATATTGTTAATATCATCTAACATACACTGTTATGTTTTTTTTATCACATCCACCATATAATTATTATTACCTAAGCCTTATCATTTGTATTATCACGTTTTATGTAAAACTAATGAAGTGTGTTTACACTTTTGCTCGTCACTGTATGTATGTTCGTAGATTCTATACAACTATAAAGACATTTGTAGCAACGAGTTTATAGGAGCAAGAATTAATTACGTGATCAATGTTTATTTGAATATAATTAATAATATAAAATATAGAACTTTCTTTATTTCTGCATTGTTAGCGTATGAGTACTTTAATTTTTGTACAAGCTGTAATTCCAAAGTCAGAATCATTAAAAAGGATTTCATAGATATAAATATTCTAGTATTCTAGTTCATAGGATCGTAGAAATTGACCTTTCTTTTCCATTTTTTCCAAGAACCAGCATTTTATTAAACATCCTCAAGTATAGAAAGTGGTAGCTAATTATCAGCATATGGAAAATATGAGAAAATCTAGCTTATACAGTCTTACAAAAGGGCCTACAGTCTACAGTTTCTGATAGCGAAAGCAACAACAATAATTCTTGAAATTATTTATCGTCGTGTATTCAAAGAAATTAGAATGAAACGTCGCATAAAATGAAATGTTTTACGTGCAAGTTCTCAAACTGGTTTTCGTTCTTTTTTTTTTTCTAGGACCTTCTCAACCGGATGAGGATGATTACGGTTACGTTTCGCAAGAAGCTTCTGCATTTTATAACCAATTAATGAGCAAGTACAATAATGCACCTCCCCAAAAACCTGTGTTCAGTGATAGTCGGAAAAGAACTGTAAAAGATATCGCTTCCACGAAGGTGAGAAATAGTAACAGCAAATTTTCGAATTGTTCCTATGCTACGTGTGATACAATAAAATAACAATAACGAAATTAATTTTGAACTACTCCAGGATAGAGTGAAGCAAGCTTTGAAGCAACAAGAAGTAGAAGAAGCGTTAGGACACCGTCGCAAACGAAAATCTTCTGCGAAGGAAACGGAAGCGGAACCGGAAGAGAAAATTGAGAAAAGTGAAAGAGAGAGATTCACGCAATCTGAAGAGAAGAGAGATAGAGAGAAGGAGAAAGATGAGAAACCGAAGCCCAAAAAGAAACCGATGCCCCCTCCAATGGATTTTAACGAATTGCTGAAAATCGCGGAGAAGAAACAGCACGAACCGATCGTGATCGAAGTGAAACCAAAAGTCGAGGAGCCAGAGAGATTAATGACCAAGAAGCAGATGAAAGAGTATGCGAAGGAGAAGGAGTGGCGAGAGAAGAAAGAACAGCGAGGTAAACAAGTCAGTTCGAGCAACAAAGAGGGAACAACCACTGCCACAACTAATAAATTAAGCAAACCGCAAGAATCTCGTGGCTCTGCGAATAAAATACCTAAGATATCCGAATCGCCGATTTTAAGTAAAGCACTCCAGAAAACGTCGTCGATCGCGGCACCGCAATCTTCGGTTTCAAAGAAGATAGCGGAGAACAAGCCTAGCCAGACTAAGGCCAGCATCCCGAAGGTATCGGAGAGGGACATACTTTTGGAAGAGCGAAAGAAATTGGAGTCCGAGAAAAGGAAGTTGGAGGAAATGCGACAAGCCATCGAGGAGGAGAAGAAGAAATTAAAGTTGAGTAAGAGTAAAGTTGAAGAGGCGAAGAATGCGAAGCCAGATAAGTCGACTGTGAAACCGAGAGTTCTAGAAAAACAGATACCTTCGACGAGCATGAAACAGAGAGAGACAACGGCGAACGCGATGAAGTCTCGTATAAACCAAATACCCCATGAAAAGATTAAACAATTCCCTCCGGCGGACCTAAGGCCGGTTAGACCTAAACAGAATATGCCTTCGAGGGATCACAAGAAAGGATTAACTGTTCATAAACGTGAGGAGATATACAATATAATTAAATGTATGTCCATATTACAGCATCTTTATTATTACTAAATTTTTATACCTTATAGGACGCATACAAGATGAGGATGAAGAGGATTACGATTCGGAGCTCGACGATTTCATAGATGATGATGTAGAAGAGAATACGGAGGATTACAGTAAATATATAAGTCAGATATTTGGGTATGATAAAAGCAAATACAGAAATGTGAACTACGACGATGATGATGCAGCTATGGAAACTAGTTTTGCGCAACAGCTTAAAGAGGAATATGTATCTACTAAAATAGGTAATGCTATACCAATCGATTGATTTGTACAGTTTCAACTGTTATCACTAATTCGACTGATCCAATAATGTTTGGTTTCAGGTATGATGGAAGATTTGGAGGATATGCGTCAGGAAGCTTTAGAGAAAAAACGGAAAGCTATGTTAAAAAAGAAAGTCAAACACTGACTACTATGTTCTTTATAAATTTTTATGAAATTTTATTTAATAAATTACACTATACTTATACGACGCTTGAAATCGTTAGTATCTCTGTTCTTGCAATGGATTCTCTCGTTTAAAGAGATCTTATTGCACGGTATCTCAAACTGACTTCGTCACTTTTCCCTATCCGTTCTTATTTTTAATCAATACTCTTCCGTGAATGATTTTTATTTCCCGTTGCGTTGTGCCAAGAATTATTTTGAATTGTTCTCGAAGAAAACAAAATTTGGCTGAAGGCGATAAGAATTGAATACTTTTTCATCACGTATTTATTTGCAAAGAAAACAACAATTATTTGAAATTGGGATATTAAACAATTTTATTTTTTGCTTATATTACACCATACGCGATAAAGTTTACGAATATAGTAATTCTAGAAAAAGTATTTTTAGTTAAAAATATATATGTATATTATATTTTCATTTTATATAGGAAAGGAATGCTCTGATAATGTGAAGTAAGCGTTAACCAGATCTATTTCTTTCCTTTCCGCATTATTTTATATATTAAAAGAAGACAACGCACATTTCAAGTATACGTACGTGTATACAGAATATACCTAATATATCATTTATAATAAAATAAATATCATATTTCAAAATTATGCTTAGGTATAACATTTGCATTGAGGTAGATATAAAATTAGCCAGATATTCACGAGAATGTTCTTCATGAGTTCTCTTCCCTCTCAATGAATTCTGTTATTCGTTGTATATTACCCTTATTCTGATTAAAACATTCTGATATTTGCTGTTAGTCAACTACTAACGATAACTTTAACGTTTTTAACAATTTTTCAATTTTTTGTAACATTGCAATTTAAGTTACTACTATTTGCGTCTGAATAGCATATATATGAACAAAATGTTCAAAATTTAATATATTTACATATCGAACAAAATTTTAACAGTAATTTAATAAACACTTTACTTCTTTAGTTCCTGTAACAAATCATTTTAGAGACAAAATATTGAAGTTTAAACATTGAAAATATTTTAAGTATCCAATAAGAATGATAAATCTAAACGCAACCATTCATTCTCAATAAATGTCGAGAGTGTATACTTAGCGAGTTCACTTGAGATAATTTGCAACACGAAAATATTAAAGACATAAAATAGCATGATGCTTTCACACATTCAACAGAATTATTAGTTCGCTTGAATGTACTTCAATAATTACGGTATCACATCATGTTACAATTATAAATAAAAATGTACATTTTAGTTAAGTGATACAAAAATCTTCTTATACAAATATCTATCTGAAATGAAGTTAATTTTAAGATTTGATAATCTCAACGCTAAACGGAGTATTTAATATGTAAGTTAGAATGACAATAACGTAACAATAACGTAAGACAGACCTCGAAAGCTGATAAATCTGTGTCAATATCTTTTCTTCAAGAAAAATGGTTCCGCTCCTTCATGTATGAATAAGCAAAAAATGTTTACGTGCATTCTTCTGAATATTTTAGTTACTGTACATATTAGGCTATATGTATAAATCACTAAAATAAGAATTTTGAATTATGAATGGTATTCTTCTAAAGTATGAGCTATACAGTATGCTATATTAAATATTTATATATTGTACATATACATAAGTCACCAAAACCTATAAAGAAACTTGTGATTAAGTAATAGAATGTATAGTATCTATTTATACTAGTATAAAAACTTTCAATAGGTAAGAGCAATCATTTTCAACTTTCGAACTTTGTAAAACTATCGGTGACATATGGAAGAAAAATGCCTGAACCTGTTAACATAAAAAATCGTATATTTAAATCTAAATCTCAAAAACAATATTTACAAATAACTTAAAGCAAATAACCCTTTAAAAGTAGAATTACTCATCTTATACCGATTTGATCACTGTCAAATTGTATTGTATATATTTAGTAGCAGTTTCAAATTGCATATTATTCATATCAATGGTGTAAAAAATTCCGAACACTGGATACTTGATTCTATGCGTTCATGTATCGCCTACTAAAAATGATGATAGCATCAGATGATACTTCTCGCGCGAAACGAAAATAATAATATAAAATTAATTGCGAACACAACAAGTACTTTGCATTACAAACAAGTTTTACAGTAAAACATAATTCGTAGATCCGACTTCTTTCAAATAAAAAATAACGGCGCTCATGGCTTCGCAACTCCTTCCTACATATTCATTAACTAGAATATTTAAATTTCCATCATGTGTGTGTCAAATTTTAAGTATATATACTCTTCTTGTAACTACGATCGCTGTTATCAGGATGTTAGTACCATACTAAAAACACTTGCTTGTTCACCTTTATGGAATTTTGAATAATTTTAGAGAAGTACATACAAAATATAATTCTCCAGCATTTTTTACCAATGAATGCTCGGTGAAAATTTTCTTTCTTTTTGCGCACAATACTTGACGATCCTTCGTCTTTTATGCTGCAAGCATTTGTATTTGTGTAATCGCGTAGCATGCAGAACAATATTGCAAAATTCAGAGCATTTGTTTCTAACGTTATATGTACATATACACACACAAGTACACAAACACGCGCAAATATAAAAAGTATGTACAATATAAGAACAGAAATAAGGTAGAGAAACGGAAAATACATAGGAATGCAGAGCCTCAATGAGACAGAGAACATCGATGGTACATTTTGTAACATTCAACTTGAAGCAATGCACAGAAACTCTGTCAAATGTATGTATATATACATTATACATATATTATATTTTATATATAAATATATATATATATATTTATATTTATATATATTTATTTTTATTATATATATATAAATATATAGAAACATAAAGAGAGAGAGAGAGAGAGAGAGAGAGAGAGAAAAATTTACAAGTTTATGATGGCAACGAAGTAATAAATGAAATTATTTATCACAAATGAAGTCAGGAACCGATGATTCAATAATGCTTACGATTTTGTCTGTATAAAACTGAGCAACCCGAACTGTATTACTTAGTATTAAAGATAAAAATAAACTATAAGAATATCTGCAACATTGCTTAATCTATTATACTGATGATAATAATTGTCTACTGATTGCTAATTACTTTTTCGTGAAACAAGTCAAACCGTTTTGAAATTTATTCGGTTCCTAATTTCTCTGCCAAAAGCAACAGTCACTTTTGACTTCTGATCTAACAATAAACTGTGAAAGGAAAATGTATGAATTCATCGCATTGTTCTCGCGATTTCCTAACAATACATATGAATGGCATAGTTTCTAGTACATAATCTATGTATATTAAAAATCATCGATGCCGCCGTCAGGAACGCCAGCACGAACTTTATCCAATACTTTGTTGACAAACTCGGTTGAATGATTTGCAATTCGTATTTCTGTAACACACAAATGTGAATGTAAGTATGCATCTATCTGTAACTTTTACTTAAATCATTCAAAAACCGAATTTTCTTCCTAAAAGAGTTTTTAGTTTAATGTTTAGAAAGTATGAGAATTCAAGTTAGTTGTATTAGCACTTTGTCTAGCTTGTGCTGTATTAAACAAAAACATTTGGCTTTGGTATGAAAATAACGATTTTGAAAACAATATTATTAAAGAAACTCGGGAATACTAACTGGTAGCTAGTTTACAGAATTTTTCCATCTGACGCGTTAATTCTTCTTGATTTTCAGGCTTGGACTCCGCCAGTTTCGCAGCAAGCGTTTGCTTCGCCTGACATATGCCTTGAATCAGTCGCTCTGGAAGAATAATTATAAATTTGCTACAGTTTGTTTTCGATGGAAGAAATGGAGATAATCGAACGAAGTGTCAAATTGTAAGTACTGAACTGTGTTCTTGTTCAAGACCGTGTAACTTGATTTTATTCGCTTCGTGTTGAGCTTTCTTCTTCAAACGACACGCCCGGGAAGCAAGCTTATTTTTCTCTTTGCGTGTTTTCGGTCTCGCTGTGAATGGTAACTCCGAAACTGGCGTCATATCGTTTATGACACGGGACAATTTATCTAATTCACGACCGATGCTGTACAATTTACGGGGATTCGGTGTTAAATCATTTCCGTCTCCTTTCCGTGCTTTCCCACTGTGCTTAATTCCGCGAAGCGCGCAATGAGGACTGAAAACAGGATCGGTGGCTTCGTTCAGAATATGTGGATCCTCGAGTCGTGTTCTTGCTACAAGTCTTTGTCCCTTTGGTCCCTTTGCCTGTACATTGTACTGCCAAAAGTATCGTTCCTTTTTACTGTGTTTACTCTCCCGACTCGAGTCGACGATCCCACTTCCTATTCTACTCCCGGTGCTTTGATCTTCGCCATCGCTACCACCTGTATCTATAAACGTATAATACTACTATGTAACACTATGCTAAAAAGAATCGTTACGAGACAAATTATAATACTCGTGACTGGTGAAATACCGTTATCGGTGCTGTAATCATCATAGTGATCGCTATCGTCGTCGCTATCTTCGTAACCTTCGTCGTGGCTAAGATGATCGACACGGTAGCATGGGTCTGGACTGAGTGCTTCCCCTGTGCTCAAACTACTCGTCGAACCTGCCTCGATGACACCGCTACCGGTGAGACTACTAGTGCTCAATAAATGTGGACGCGGTTCTCTGCGAGTCCAAATCTGCTCGAATCCCATTGTACGAGTTGGAGCGGACATCGACAGCCTGGAAACTTTCGGTTTGTTGTTGGTTGTACAACCAATGTCTATCTGTCCGCACGTGGAATTATCAAAAGAGTTCTCGCATCGCCTCATTAAGAGATCGTGAAGCGCTGATTGACCGCTAGGCCTATTCATAGGATGCGGGGACGTAGATGAACTTGCCGTTGAACTACCTTTAAAGAAATATAGTATTAGCAGTTATTAATACTTGACCGATAACTAATAATTTTCTTTATAAGAATACAGATGTAAATTGATAATATGTAACTTGAACGTTATCAAATTCTTTAGTGCAAAGCGAACAATAATTTATACAATAAACCTGCAACATTACTGGTTCCTGGACTTGGAAATGCATTGGGGCTAATCGTTTCCAAATTATCGCCAACGTTTATATTCAGATTGAATCCATGTGTATTTATGTATGCGGGACAAATATTACGATATGTCGATCCAGATTGTGGAAAACTGCTTGGTGCGAAGCCGCCGTTGTTATCGTTGAACAGTGGACCAACCGATTGTGTGACATTAACATCTACTTTGAATGGTTGAATCCTCTCTTCCGGTAACAGCAGATCGTCAAAATTTAAATCGCCTAGAAGTGTATCATCATTGGCATTTAGTTCGGCGAGGGTGGGTCCTTGAATAAGGTCTGCTTTATCAACTTGAAATATATCGTCATCTTCCATTTTGAATGAAACATCTAGTTGATCAGAATCCATTTTAAATGGAGATTCTATAAGATCTGGTCTATTAGGCCAAGCAGATGGTATGGTTAACGGGGATGGAGAGAACTGATCATATACACCCCTGCTGCTCCTATGACCTCCTGGTATCGGTACTGATGCCGAAGACGAACCCATCTCTTGATTGGGTTCTTGCTTTATTATACCATCCATCGGACTGGATTTGATCTCTGGAAATATTTCTGTATATCCAGATTCCCCCATTTGTAATGAAATCTTAAAATCGGTCAGATTAAAATTTTCTACTTTTGAATATACAATATAGATAATTCAGAATTCGATAAAGACTTACCAATTATCTGCTTTTTGATTAATCAAGCAGTCGAATATCAGACGATCGATCGCAAACTTTCAAACAACAATCAAATGTATGCAACCATACAAGCTTGTTGCACGCAAGTAAAATCGGTGCGGAACAATTCGATTTAAAGTGAAAGTGAAGTAAATAATAAAACGTGCGATCACGGTCGATCCGTTCGCATAGTTCTTGTTGGTGGGAAAGAACAACAAAAATCGTGGATCCACGCGCTTACATAGTACACTCGATACCCGCACACGAGATGACCATGACTTTCGTCAGCAAATATTTTTCCTAGGCGACGACATTGCTGCGGATGAAATTTTCTCAAATTAATCTTGAAAAAAAATCCCAAGATTTTTCGTTCGGGCGAAAAAACAGAAACATATAGAATAGAAAGAAACGTTGCGATACGCTTGTGATTCACTTTCTTCGGCTGCGCACCAAATGTCCGTAAAAACCAATCACAAAACACAGTTTGTTATTGTTTTGCCACAAAATTTTCGAGACAATATTACTGATATTAACATAAATAGGGAACGGTCACATGACAAAAGTCGAGTGCCCGACCAATCAAAATATTCAACCAATCATAAGTGAACCTTCAACTTGTTAGTAATTTATGATTCGCAAGTTTATTGGCAATTATAACACAATAAAATGAAAAATTCACATGACGGTACAAAGTCTATGAAATTGATCAATTTCTACGATAGTTGATGTAAAGATGAGCGAATGGACGAAGTGTACAATGTAGATACTATTTAGATGTGTATTACTCATTTGTTGCTCATTCACTTTAAGAACTGACCTTTCCTAACAGAACCACGTGACTTTTACAGGGACGTGCGTAACGCTATAGACGTCACAACAATTTTTAAACAAATTAATCGTAATGTATAATCGAATATTTGCATTATAATCGTTAATCGTTAGTCGTTAATCGCGTGACACGTTACTCAATTTTTTGTTAGGAAGAACACTCAATTACTCTCGATTCTAAATGAATTCTATACGTACATTTTTCGCACATAGGTACGCTCCTGCCTAAAATGAAATGGACTAATGAAAGGTTGATCACGTGATAACCCAAGTCCACTATTGTTGTGTGACGGACTGTCCATAATGCGAATGAACAGCAAGTGGAGGGTGTGTATGTGTAGAGAAAAAACTGAAAGACGCATTTTAATATCGCAGTAGTCTTTCAAAGTCCTCGGTGCCGATACCCGATTGGTGGAAAGTATGAAACATATTGTTATAACTTCCAACGGTTTGACCTAGAATGGACAAGTTTTTTACTGGTGGCTGCAGCACATCGAATTCCGTTATCATAGTTACAAGAGCAGTTGTTGTTGCTCTTTTTTATGTCTTGAATCCTGACATTCCTGACTGCTACGGATCAAAATAGATCCCGAATTATAAATAATGAATGTATATCATGAGCGTGTGTCTCTATCGGATAGTTCACTGTGTCCTTGGTAAAACAGCATAACATTATAATACTAAAATGGCTGGGGACAAAGTGGTTGAGGGTTCTTCGCATCAGAGCGGAGATAAAGCTCTCCAAATTAATGCTTGTAACGTAAATTTAAATGTTGAAGACGAGTTCGTTGAATACATCCCTTGTCCTGAATTTCTTTTCTCGGTAAGCTCTTTTTATTTCACCGTTGACACGATAATTATTGTCGCTACTGTCAATATTTGTTGTAGTGTATAGTCACTATTGTCATTCACTAAGTGAACGTCTTAAGTATATTTGAACAATCTGTTGATAGTTTAATTAATATACTTGTCGTTTCAGACGGTAGCTTGTTGTTTCTGTAATGGATATTATGGGCCATGTTTTGGGGAACCTGCTTGTCCAACGTGTCATGCATTTTTATTCCCTAATGACATTGGTCTTCTACCGGTTCCTATCTTCAGCGAGGTATGCTTATTTGTTATTACCAGAATGAGAATCTTTATGCAAAGTAAACATTTGATGATTATGCATAAAAGGTATACCTCCTCACTGATTTTCATCATTCTGAACAACTATTCCCTATAGATGTAACTGGTACTGTGGTCTCTTTTAGTTTCTGAGATATTCGAAAGACCGTCAGCAACGGTTGTACGTATAGGAAAAAGTTGTTGAGAATATTGAGTTTTACAACATATTTAAATTTCATTAAAATTGGTAAGGGGGAGCCTTTCGTGCATAATTACCCAAAATTTTTTCCATCGATGGCTGCGAGAAACAAAAGTTAAATTAAAATATGTATTTATGAATTATTGCAGATTTCATGATCTTCACAGTATTTATTTTTCCATGTTCTAGAAAACAGACGATGAAGATTCAGGAAACGATGAACCAACCGACCTGTATTATAATCACGAGAGAAGAGCCAGTCAACAACAACAGAATTCTCCGCAAAATCCAATCTCAAATGTATCAAACGTATCGAATATTTCTAATCCTAATTCTCATGTATCTCCACGCATTCAGTCGCAAAACAAAAATATTTCAGCTATGCAAAATTATCAAAGAGTTTCTTATAGTATAAATACAAGTAGTTATAAGAATGCGGCGGGTTTGTCTAGGAATCCTCTTCACTGTCACGATGAACATTCTATTAAGATGCGAGACAGATCTAACGGGAACGACGAAACGCATTCGCAAAATCATAATGAAAAAGTTTCGACCGTGAATTTTCAAAACGCGGTAGAGGAGGAGTTGCACAACGCAGCGTCACAAGCTCAAGAGCTAGAAAATTATCAGCAACAGTATCGATGGAATTACAAAGTACAGGATAATGTGGGAGAATCATCGCAATCATACAACTTGTCTGAACGACTAGTGATGTTAACCAATTATAGACACATCGAGCACGAACCTATCAATGAACCAGGGCTGGTGGAACGGCTACCACCAGAGGTGTTGTTAGCTATTTTCTCACATTTGGACGACGTTAGTCTTTGGTCGGCTGCAAACGTTTGTCGCAGATGGTACGGTTTGTTGTCGACGCATATAACACCGCAACAGTGGCAACAGAATGTGAAATTACGATGGCCATTGTACAAACCCATTGGATCGGTGAAAAATTGGTATAAAGTATACGATTTCTTAGCTTCCTCTGCACCTTGTAGAACGTGCTTGGCGCAGATATGTTTGAAATCACGACAATTGAGAATGGAAGAGAACTCGTGGAGAAGGAAAAGATTACACAGCGAACTTAAGAATCTAAGAGTAGATCCTCCTGAAGGCATCCAAGCTACACCGATCGATCAAATGTATTGTCAATGGCAAGCTACCATAACTGGACCTGTCGGAAGCCCGTACGAAGGAGGCTTGTTTTATCTTTATTTGCAAGTACCAAGAAGGTATCTTAATTGAATCTATAGAATGGATTACATTATACATATTGCATGCCTTTTCTAATACATTTTTTAAATTCTTCCAGTTATCCTTTGTATCCACCGATTGTACGATTTCTTACGAAAATACTTCATCCGAATGTATCCAGGCACGGTGATGTTGGTATAGACTCGATCCATCATAATTGGTCTTTGGCGTTGACAATATCGAAAGTTTTAATTAGCGTACAGAGTTTGCTTACAGACCCGTATTGTCAGGTATATCATGTCTCCCCTCGCTAACAAGGGAAGATTTCCAACCCCAGAATTTAAGAAATTATGAAATTTTTACTATACAAAGTAGACCGATAAGAATTAACATCTGGAATGTCTTTGAAAGAAAACATTCAATGTACTAGTTCGTATTGATCCACCCTGTATAATAATTTTCTGAATTCTCAGTTTGGTGATCCTCCCCACGTAATAATAGGAGACAGTGTTACGGTAAGCATCGCACTAATAATAAATATATGTCATATAGGTTTGCATGGAACCAGAACTCGGTGAAATGTATTTGAACGATCGTGAAAGGTTCGACGAAATTGCCAGAGCATGGACATGGCGATACGCCATGCACGACGTTATGACACCATTATAAAGATATTAATAAATTATTTGATAAATATACGACTACAATTGAATTGCCTTTCGATGACTTACGATTATGAGTCGAATTAATGCAAATAATTAATTAACTACAGTATACAAATAATGCCCTGTTGCAGCGTTGAAGAGCCGCTGAGAATTACAGAGATAACCGAACTTATGGTCCCCTTTTTCTCGCGCAAAAGTGCAAAGTGATTGTTAGACTTGGTAAAGCGCAACAGGATACAAGATTTTATCTGAAAGAACTTTAGTAACGCAGATCAACAGGGTTTATGAAATTCTCCAGGAGAAAAATTTTATAAAGCTTATTTACTATTTAAGTATGATTATATATGAAAATTATATACATATGCACAATATGTTAATAGCTGGATACAGTAATCACAGCTTACTGTATCTGTCTTTCTGTTTATCTTGGTGACCATAATATTCATTGATAATGAGTTTACAAAGGAACAAGTGAAATATAATTATGAGGAAACATATACTGATCCAAAAAAGTGTTGGCAGCCCGCCGAGCTGGTGACCATGCTTATGTAAAGCCATCACAACGTGATCGTGAGCTGGAGCTACAAACAAGCCGATCTTATTAAACATGTAGTTGCATAGATTTCCTAAATAAAACTACCATAATGGTTTTCGTACTAACCATCGTCTACAGCGTGAACATGTAACGCATTCCGCAGGTCCTGCATATGTTGGTGATCGGACGTTATGTATAATATGGATGTAAACGGCTTTGTTAATTTTACAGGAAAGTTTGTATACGATTTACTTAGAGAAACAGGCGCGTCCAAACAGCCTGCATCGCAGCCGAAATATACGCTGTCGCTTTTGTCCAAAGCCACTCCTAAAACTGCACGATTGTCTTCTCCGACTGTCACCGAAATATTTAAGTGAGTTACGTTACCATAACTGATCCTCCTAAAATCAGAAAGAAGAGGAAACATTTACACAACACAGTTTGTAGTTGTACAATTAATAAAATCGGTAAAAATTTATTCTAAATTCTTGATTTATATTCTTTCTGTACAATCGACATCTTCTTGTTTGTTAGATGGAAACATTTGTTATAATAATACCTGAATAAATAATCTCGATGAAGATACTGTGGATCAGTATTAAATTCAAGATGCTGATTGCTAAATCTTAGACTGCCAAGGCTCAAAACAATTGCTTGCTGTACTGCCAAAGGATCGCCGGTCATTAAATGATGGCATCCTTGTTTCTCTAGAGTAATTAACCACGCTTCGACGACACTGTTCACACCAACAATAGTAGACGTGTCTTTCCATAATCGTGGTGCATCTCTGAAACATCACGATAAGATATAAATTCTACAAAGAAGCGTTTGCAAAATGATAATTTACTCACAAAGTATGATGTCCGCGATAACAACCTTCATTCATGGCCACACTTTTCTCTACGTCCGGAGTACCCTTTGAAATTTGAGACAGCACATAATAAACAGTGGAATTTATTTTGTGACCGTTGATAGCACCGTCGGCTTTAGAATCACTTATTCTGAGACTTGTGTACCAATAACTTTGCCAAAGATTACTATGCTCGGGTTTCAAACTTCGTTGACTTTTTAGTACTACTTTCATTGTCTGAAACGAATTATAATAAACTACACGGTGTTTGCGCGAATATTGTAGCATCTTGGTATTTACACAAACCTCTATGGCTTTCTTTTTTGTTATTTCATACTGAGAATGGTAGTCCTCCATCAGTACAGGTTCACTATACTGTATACACGATATGTACTTCAATTTTACAGTACTTCTTGCTTTAACTTGTATCATTCTTGGTGGAACTTTGTAAAGTATCGAAATAGCGACGATCTTATTTGAATTAGGCAGTGGAACAAAACCAGAAATTAAGTTATACTCATGTATAAAATCGTCTACTTGAATTCTGGACATATAAATATATATTCTTAACACTTTTGATCAATATCGCGAATTCATTATTTATCCAAAACGTATACATATAAATTCGGTGAACTATAAATTTAACAGATGCCAGTTAAGTACCATACTCTGCCAAAATACAGTAGAACCATTTCTTTTTCTTGGTCTGTTAAATGAATAGTTCGTTGACACTATGGATTAATTTTGTTAATTACTTGGTTAATTCTATTCGAGAGTTGCTCCAGTGTGTAGATACTTGAGGCTTCAACGGCACATTTTGCAAGAGTGGAAACGGATTTACAATTTTCACATCTTGAACCATTATTGTGTCGAATACTCTGTGAGCGTAATATTGAAATTCTACGTAGTATTTATCCCTGAGACACTGATAGTGATAAACAACTCCATTTATAAAATCAGTAACAGTAGCTTCTGTATGAAGATTGTCACTGGGTAAAGGGTGCGAGATTAACGGTTGCCATTGTATCGGTAATGACAATGCTCGTCCTTGCTTAATATATGTCCAAGCTTCGGATACAATAGGAACTCCAAAAATTCCATTGCCAATATATGGCAAATATTGATGCTCATTTTCCCTCGGCGGTTTATGAAGTATATTTACATTATAGTCGTCAGCCTCAGACTTAAACGGAGCCAGTCTTTCGCTCATACAATAATCTTCAAATGCTACAAATACAATTAATAGATACATATATATAATAAATACAATTTTGTTCGCAAGGCAAACAGAAAATGAGGACAAATTTAATTACCTTGTATCGATTCTCCTGTCGAAGAAAACAACCACTGTGCAAAAGGTGGACCAAAATAAAGCAGTACACCGCCGCAAATGATAATCAAAATTAGAATCTTGCGGTACGAATAATTCCCGTCAACTAAGCGACGTATACGTTTCCCAATTTCACGGCTATCGAACATCGTTCCAGGTCTCATTATAATTATAAGTAGGTTTATCCACTACGGTCGTAGTGCGTCTATTCAGGCGTTCTTTCGTTTTTCGAAAGTTCCTCGGTAATATAACATTTCCGCCGTTTCTTGTTGCTCCGATTTGATTGAAAATTGTTATTTGATAACTTTACGTTTCAACTACATCGAAAATTTTGTTTTGTAGATATTTAACAAATCTTTGAATTAGGAAGTATCTTTATTGTTATTAGTATAAAAATACGAGATCAAATTCCACGTTAACCTTCTCATTCTTAATGGTTAAACTCAATCAGCTGTGTACCGTTGATCATTATCTAGAATGAAAACACTATTTACATACAGACAACACGTGTGAAGATAAGCAATTCACGTTGCTAATAGAGAGAGGCACGATCATACATAATGATTGTTCACGTTCAGACGAAACTTTGACGTTTTTCGATAGCCAATTTACAGGGCGCATGCCTCCAGAAGTAGATCGCTCATGAATGCAGCCTCAGAACTTCAGAATCCTTCTACGATTATTATATATGTACATGTAGAAGAATTGAAAATGTATAGTATATACACAAATGAAACGGTATCTGCTACGCAGCGGGACAAGGCCAATAGCGGACCCAGAACGGAACGCAATTCTGTTATGAATTCTTCCTTAATTTTCCATTTTCAGGGTACCATCGTAAGTGTTTTTAAAAAGTAATATACCTATAATAAAATACAGTCTTTTAGCTTTCATTTGAGCCCTAAAAAATGATAAATCTCGACGGAAACCCATTGACAGAAAGGATATTTCTGTCCTGGTGGGCGTGAGTACTCTCATATCCTCTCTGCCATTGAAATATTACTTTTTCTTCGAGCGCAAATGATTCTTGCCGTTTTCATCGTAAGACGCAATGCTAATTCCGGTAAGAATCATTTGCTCCGTTCAAGAGTCTGTACAGCGCCATTCCCCGCAGCGGCAAAACGTCCAAACTAGTAGCTGATTATTTCTAGTTTTTTCCACTAGATGGCGATCGTATATAATTTGTGTGGCTGTTGTAGATAATGTAAATTTCTGTATCGCTTAATTTGTTTATATTTAGTTATTAACATTTATTTTGTTTTTGGTTTCCTACCAACAAAATTATTGACCTAACAAATTGCAACAGATTAAAATAAATACTGAAAGAGATAACACGTCTTTTATTTGGAGAAATATATTACATTCCTACATTCGCGCCCTGTCGGTAACTGTTGACTAACAGTTTGAGCGTTTTGCCACTACGTGTAATGGCGCTGTACAGTCGCTTGAACCGAGCAAATGATTCTTGCCAAAATTAGCATGGTATCTTACGATGAAAACGTTGAAATTGCGTTGAAATTGCCACATTTTTCAGATCTCAAATGACAGCTAAAAAAACATAGTTTATGATAAGTACATTGCGTTTTAAAAATTTTTACTATGATGATATACTGAAAATCTATCTGTGCTTATCGAGATAAACTGCGAAAAAAGACATTCATATACCTAAATATATGTCATGATATCTTGTGATTGTACTTATGTACATAGATTACAGTATCACGTGTATGAATTCTTTTCTGTCAGGAGTCTTATTTGAAATTTTCATTTCCAAGTGTACTTCCTTTTATAGGAGGTTGGAATTTATGTACTTCATTCTTTTCAAATAACCCTAGACGTCCATTTTGAAATGGAGAATTATTTCTTAGAGTGTGTACTTATATACAAACGAATATGCGTCAAGAGACCTGCATACACATGTAAATATGATCACATGTGCATGTATGTATGTATTTATTTTCTATACACAATGTCACGTGGTACATGCATCGAAGTGTTATCAAATGTGGCATAATGCATACTTATATTTGAAACGTTGTTGTTCTTTTATTATGTTATACAGAATATGAACAGTGATTGAATTCCAATCAGGAGAATCGACGAAACAATGGCATTTTTCACTACTGACAAAGTACAAGATTTTTATCTTTGTAATATAATAATTCCAGCAATAGTACTTACACTAATTGCATTTATTTTAATCGTATTTAAAAGGTGAGTAATTGTGTAAAGTTTAGTATATATGTAGGTATTTCTATTGAATATTTCAAACATAATTTTATAATATTTTATATTTTTTTAGTATTATTTGGATAATTGTTATGAGTTGCTTATACATGATAAGTACTTTTTACGGACTCCACATACTGCAATACATTAGTATGGTACTGGTCAAGTGCAATGCTATCTGTGGTACACTAAAACCAATATACGAAGTTAAAGAACCTTGCAGTGTTTGTAACAGCAACGACTGTAAGAGGCATAAACTATTACCCCACTCAACTAAAGTGAAAATACCGAAGGACTTCGACCATGCTCTTGAACAAGTATTAAAATTTCTATCATTCTATTAGAGATTAAAAGAGACTCGACAGAATTTTTCACTTATTTCCCGATAGACGCGTATAATTTCTGTTCCCAGCTTCTTGAAGATGTATTGAAAAAGTATGTTTGCGCATGGTACTCGGATTTCTCCACCAACGAAGCTTTTGTGCAGCAACTTCGTTTGGCTACAGCTACCGCAACCAAAAATCTAGTAGTTCGATTGTTGCGTACAGACATAGCCAATGTCGTTTTCTGTCGACTAATACCATTGCTTTTGCAACACTCTCAAGATTGGAAAGTGTTGAGCGCGAATTCCCAAAACTCGTACAACACGTTTCATTTCCGGGACCATGTGATTAAATATCTGGGTCACGAAATTCATCCAGCGGCTTACTCGCGAAAAGCTGAACTAAATTATCTTAGAGGCTTGGTCATTGCAATTCTACCACACTTACTTCCTGCTGTACACGTGTCTACTAACAATAAGGTGAGACATAATTTCTAGTCCTTGCATCTTCGAACAACATTATTTGTTTTATATATATTAATATACTAGTTCGTATACTCCTTAAAACCATTCTTTTACATAGAAGAAAATGATACACGAAGTTTGATTACAAAATATTTTTAGGTGATTCTCCGTGAAATTTTATCAAACTGGATTTTATTGCCTGCAATAGATGCAATCGCCGATCCAGAAAACATAAATACATTAATAATGTTAACAACGCATCAGGACACAAAAATGTCGAATCATGTAGATACATTGAATGTACAGATGTTGCAATATTGGATGACCAATCCAGTTACGCCAAACTTTGCATACAATCATCTAAAACCTTCGTTGGACGAAATTTTGAACGATGCTCGTTTGTTATATATGTTTATACAACACGTGAAAGAAACTGGGCCTATGAATCTTTTACAATTTTGTTTAGATATTGGTGAGCACCAATTCAATATATTTTCATATTTTGTTTCAATTACAAAATTGATGTTTCAAAATTATATTCGCTCGATTCTAATATATTATCTGTTTTCAGATGACCTGAGCAAAAGAATGTTAAATCCAGAGATAAGTGCAGATGCTGAAAATAGCTTATATATTGATATACAAAACATGTATTCAACATATCTTGACCCTGATGGGCCCGAATATTTACATCTACCAAAAGACATATCAATGGGAATACAACAAGGTAATCATCATGCATCCTTCTTTGCGTTTGACTTCCTTTCTGAAGTCTTAAAATGCTTACTCTGGTATTGTTTTCAGTTCTGGAGAAAAGTTCAAAGAAAATCGAAGAATTAAGAACATCGCGACCATTTTATCAAGCACATCAAGAGGCTCACGCATTATTAGAATCCACTTGCTTGCCGTCGTTTCATCACAGTTATCAGGTAAGTAAATTACCTGTATTTTTTCTGTTTTTTTTTCTTCAAAATTATTGAAAATATTTGCTATTTCAGCTTTATGCTTTATTATGCGGATGCCCAACAGTGAGTCGTACTAAACAATCATCGCGTGCAAGGTGAGCAGATTAGTACTGGAAGATTGGTTGGCAAGATTTTTGTAAGATAATAAGTAAAACGTTTACTTTCAGTGTCGTCAGTGGATCCGCAAATGTATCAGCGAAAATTGGTAATCACTTTCAAAAGATCGAAGGAATTTTACGAGTATCGACAATCGATGGAATGCCTTACCAAGATATATACCAAGGCGAAGAGATCGATTATCCGCTACGCTCGTACAATGAAATTAAATGTCCGAACAATGCTTTTCCGAGAGATTTAACAACATGGCGAGTTAGTATTCCGCACACCGAATCCGGAGACAATCAACCGCTTCACATGATATCCGTGCATAATGTAGCCGAAGGGAAGTCTTGGACGGTTTTACGTCGTGATCAAGACTTTTATGCTTTGCGTACACGATTAATCGAGTTCCACGGTGAAAAGGAGTTGAGCGACTCGCCGTTGCCGTCGAAAAAGAATCCTCATTCTTCTCATACTCTGAACAGCCAGCGGTACGAGGACTTCTTGGACAAATTACTTTCGAAACCGGTGCTCAGAAGCAGCGAGTTGCTGTACAATTTTCTGACAATGCCGAATTTGAAACCGTACTTCACAAATTATAGCACGCCAGATATCGGGATATTATATCAAAGTATGGCGTACAAATTGCGGAAAGAAAAGGGCCAGAATCTCGACAAATTTATGACTACGTTTCTGGCATCCACCAACGTCAAGAACGATTATACTGATGTTGCTGTTGAACTACCGAGCGAGATAGACGATGCGAAAACAGAGAAAAAGGACCAGCGCGATCTCTCGGATGGAGTATTCGGCGACAATTTGCATTTGGATGCCGATTTGCAAAAGACATTACCCTTTCCTTCGGCGAAACGTTCTCACGTGAAGGGAACTTGTTTCTGCGTGGCGGACGCAGGTAAAAATTCTCTGCAAATTTCACTACAACTTATCTTCTAACATTTTGTACAGTAAACATTCAATTTTTTATCCTTCACTCTAGTGGACAAATTACTGAACGTCCCTTCGATGGTTACGCGAGCTGTTTGGATGTTCGCTTTCTCAACTCGTACAAAAGTAGATCCCCTCGTCAATATTTTACTTTACAACGCCTTGTCGAGAATATTGAGCAGCGGCCGCGCAGTTGCCGTAATAAACTTGTTGCACACGAAAGCCATGGGTGATAAGAATCGTATGAAAGAAAGAATTTCTCAAGGAAACCGCGAGAACTGTTGCGAGACTGCGAAAAAAGGATTGTACGGTTTACTGCCGTACTGGTTAATAGGATTCTACAAGCCATGGACTGAACTGATGGATTCTGTCGTAAATTCTTTGCAAAATGCACAACTTAACAAACACATTGCATATGTTCTTTTAGATCAAATTGTGATAAGTCTGTTTCCCGAACTTGTACTTTAATTTATATATACTATAAGTATAATAGATGCGATAGTGTAGATAGACGTCATTGTTTAAATTAAAGTATAAAATACTCATTTACTATTTCATTTATAATGAACGTCTGAAAATAGTGATATAATATGGTTAATAATTTATAAACCCGCTATTGTACATTTTATAAGAAATGTGTAGAAAATATGAACCAAAAATTGTGATAATTTCCAGAAATTAAAACACTGAATACAGAACTCCAGTGTCTTGTTCTAGAAAAAATGTGAATATATCTGCCTACTGATTTATTGACGGTCTTCGCATTGATCAACAGTAAATAGAATGTCTAGTAGATAGCTTAATACGTAGCGTCTTGGTCTCATCCAATATAGAGATAAAATAGAGCAAAATTTGTCTACTTCAAACTAAATTTGAATAGTCATGATCATAGGGCAGCATGACATAAGCATAATTTCATATTTTCAAATGGTATGGATGGGGTAGATAAACATTATTTGTTCAATTGTTTGTATTCTCATAGTAATGATAAGAGTTCAAATTGATAAGAGTCACATGTGAGTTTAGTCACATTATGCAGAGCCAGCTCTGGTAGAACATAACATAATTACATTGTATATAGCTTCCTGAATTGGTTGCGTATACTGAATTCGGTGTGTATTGTCAGTATTATACAATGTTAGAGGAAGCTCTTGCCGCCGATATTTTGCAACCCCTGCCCTTTAAAAAATGGCGACTTCTTCAACGTAAAACAAAGCATAATTGGCCAACTTTTGCATACGTAAGTTTTAATATTAATTTAGATAACCTATAGATAATTGGTATCAGTATGTGGTGTATTATATACACCACATGTAAATTATAATATACTTTGTATCAGAGGGCAACTATTTTTTAATTTTAATCATTCTTTCAATGTGTTTTTCATATGAAATATTTTCATCTCGTTACATATAATACACGTTTCTTATATCTTTGTCTCTTATTGTTGTTAATAAAACTTTTGTTTCTTACACAGCATTACAATTGGATTGAAAATGCAATTAGATGGAAAGAAAAGGAACCTAACTTATTGATTGATATCTATTGCCCAAATGGTGATTTGGAGACGGATACTTTTATTGGACTATCCAGGGTAATCATATGACACACAAATATAAAATACATTCAACTGTATAAATATATGTAGTTAATTTATTTTTCATTCATGATTTGTTTAGTTTACTTTAAGCATAGTGGTAACATTTACACTAGAACCAAATGGTACATTATTATATAAAGTGTTAACAGAAACCAATGTTATAAATTGGAAAGAACCAGTTTATTTAGCTGCTGTTCATGAGATTTTTATGCCTATAGTATATTCTGCAGTAAAATACCTTAAAAACGCCATCAACTTAGAAACCAAATTTGTAATACCAGGTAATTATTATTTTCAAACTGCAGAGGAATGTGCGAAATTAGAAGTTTGGTAAGTATTGTTTCCGTTCAAATCAAAATAATATGTATTAGTTTTATGGTATCAAACTGTACATATATATACATGTTAGTAATCAAATATTTATTATATGTTTCATTTTTTTGTCAGCATACCAGAAGAATGTTATTTAAAAACTTTAGATAAATTGGATGTTCATCTTATACATTCTGAATGGCCACATAAAAGTTTGGAACACCCTGAAGAAACTACAAGGTTCTTGAGTTCACTAATAGAAATGAATAACGGGATAGGATTATATTTGAAAAAAGACAATTCTTTGGTTTCTTGGGTATTGCATAATGATTGGAATGGACTGGGAATGGTTCAAACTTTGGAGCAGCATAAAAGAAAGGGTTATGCAAAAACAGTTTCGTCTGCTCTAGCGAAAAGTCTCGGAATGCAAGATATTTCGGTAACCTTATTTATTGTTGAGGGCAATTCATCGTCTAAAAAAATGTTTGAAAACCTTGGTTGGAAACGAATTGCATCGATTGCATGGATAGAAGTTTAGAAAGAGTAACAAAACAAGTTACAGCTTGTTACAGGAGTAACAACTTGTTATTAAACAAGGATATAAGTAACATTAAAAAAATTTTACATAGGTATAAAAAAGTAGTTCACTACAAAATACTCTTATAATAAAGGAGATTACTCGTTAATCTGAGCTAATTTGAACCGAGTGCGAGATAAAAATAATCATCAAGTCACGTGACTTTGTTGTATTTTACTTCGGTCTTATCTGCAATAGATAATATACATATGTGTTATGCTATAGTTATAACCGTAATACCAGTATTTTACAGTATAATTATTTTTCCATTGATCAACAATTAAAATAACGTGTATATAGAACAATTTATAACTCTTCTAAATTGGAGCATTAAATAAAGAAGTCTTAATACTCCGTACACAAATTTTTTAAAGTTTTAATATTGTTTATTAAATTACAAAATGGAAAGAATTGTTTCAATATACAAAATACTATATGTATAATGATGGTTTATTACACTACATAGTTTGCATAAACAACTCTCAATTTTATATTGTTAAAAATGTACAGTTTGAGTGTTTATATTCATCTTATACAAATGAAAGATTGAAACAATTTTAAATATGAATATTCTTCAAGCAAACGTGTATAAAATTTTAAGAGAATCGTAAAGATTAACTTTACCACTCGATCATTTGTATATATATATATGTGTGTGTGTTTGTAACATTGCAAGATTTATTTTTTAACTACTTGAATAACATCTTCGTCGTGCATGACATGCTGCACTCCTACTCTTTGAGGTGAATATTTTGTACTTGTACCCTGAAAGATATACAAAAATATGATACCTTATCCACGTAACATAACATTAATATTTGTTATTTTATAAAGGAATATCCTACCCAAACAAGAGCATATTTAAATTGCTGTGCAAGCGTGCGATGAATAGCATGACAAACATGTTCAACAGTGACACCTTTTCGTAATATCAAACCGTCATCGAAGTCGGGTGGTTGTCCAGGTTTTTTCGTGTATACCCTTATTAAAGATAAATATTCCCAGAGTGTTTCAAGTAGGAAATCCAGATTCAATTTCATATTACAACTGCAAACAGAATTTGTATTAGAAGTTTCAGCTGTAATAATGTCTTTTTTTCTCTCTCTCAAAAAAAAAAAACAGGAACAAATACATTCAAAAGTTTTACCTAACTACTACACTATTAGGTTGTCTAGCAATTCTGTCAACTTCTTCTATCGATATTTGATCTATTTTGTTATGTACATAGAGGCATGGCAAATATACTCTATTAGCGTTAATTACGTCAATTAACTCGTCAGCGCTACAATCTTCGCGAAATAAAACTTCCGCGTTGAATATTTTATATTCGTGCAGAATCATTTGAACTAGTTTCTCGTCTACTTTTGTCAATGGACATGTTGAATTGAAGGCCAATCCACCTCCTTTCTTTATTTTAAAATAAATGTTTGGTTTCTTTTTATTTAACCGTATACCAACTGATTCTAATTCTTTCTCTAACAGTTGCCTTTGTACATCTTGCTTTGTTGCATCCAGCATCATAAGAACTAAGTCCGCTGTTCTAGCAACAGCGATCACCTGTCTGCCTCTTCCTTTGCCCTAAAATATTTGTTCGAAAGCATGAAAGTTCAGAAAATCTAGTATTTTAATTATTGTATAATTTTATGGTTCGTGCAAAGCTTAACGTTATAATTACCTGCGCTGCACCCTCAATTATACCAGGAAGATCAAGGAGTTGGATATTAGCTCCTTTATATTCTATAACACCAGGAATACAAGTTAACGTAGTAAATTCATAAGATGCTGCTTCTGATTCTGTATGAGTTAATGTGCTCAATAAAGTAGATTTTCCCACAGATGGAAAACCTATTAAAGCTACTCTCGCATCTCCTGACTTTAATACGTCGAATCCTTCACCCTTTTCAGATTTCTTTCCTGGTTCTAAAAGCTGTGACCTATACTTTGCGAGTTTTGCTTTTAGTAATCCTAAATGATATTCCGTAGCTGAAAGTTAATGCATTAGTTGATTAATTTTACTTTCTATACAAGATTACTTTTATAATATAATAAATTGATTAATTAATTTCCACTTGGATTACCAATGTACTTATAAACTAAACGCATTAATTATTAATCCATAAACAGATAATAAAACATTGTAATAAACAGTAATAAACATTGCAATATTGTTAGCGGTATATTCAATATATTGAAATGCACTTACGAAAGGGTAATTAATAATCACGAATAAATTAGGATAAAACTTTATTAACATTCTAGATATTTGAAGAAAATCCTCTTAAATTCTGTTCGAAATTATTCGATAAAAAAAATGTTTGCGAATTTTTGGGTTATTTTTAAAATATTTGCATGTGTCATAAAGAGATAGGTGAATACAAATGTTTCAAAATATGGTTAAGAAAAATGAAACATTATATTTTCAAATATGTACAAACCTTTATTTTTCTGGGTTCTAGCAATTTCTTTTTCGATTTCTGATATTTTCTCTAATATACCCATTCTGTATGTATTAAACTATCAGTGAATTTACATTTACGTGAGAAAGATGCACACCGTCCTTATAGTGTGCGTAACAATCTATATAATCTAACACACACAAGCAGGTTGTTTCTGTGTGTGTAATATATTTTATAATTTCTATGGCATGTCATATGATATTCACCATAAACAACAAAATCGAGTGAATTCTGATTGGAAGAGAAAAGAGTATAGAGAGGCAACATGTGAGAAATATTGGAAACGTTGGAAAATACGGGAATATTTGAACCGTAGTATAGCAGAAATAGATTTTAACAAATATGCTCAATCTCATGGACTGAATATTATTCGAATAGTCGAATGTTTATACACAATTTCCATGAATTTTATATCTATTTTGTATAAATATTAATGAATTTAAGTGTATAAACTTGTGTGCGCATGCGCAGTTTCGTATTCGTGTTTTCGCTGCAATGAAAACGTCAATAGGATTATCTGGCAGTTGTTGAAATTAAAAACAAGTACATAATCTTAGACTACACTTCGGAATTAATAGCAATTTCCGATGCATTTTCGAAGGCTAAGCCCCCTTCAGGTCCGTACCATATGAATTGCGTGTGGCGCATTAATGCGGCACCCTTATCTATAAGTTTCTAAGTACATCACCCATGAGGTACTATTAGTTTTTTTTTTGTTAATGTTATCCTCTGTAAGCCTATTTCGCTGCGTCACATGATAATTTGGAGAAAATAAATTTGGGAAATAGTTTTTAATTATGTTGTCAAAATTTTACTGGCATTTAGGAAAACTAGATTTAGACCTGCTTGGTGAAAAAGAAGGCTGAAAATTATCAGGCCTACAGAAGATATCACTGACAAAAAAAAACACATTGACAACAGTATTTACATCATATACATATACGGTACAGGCCTGAAGGGGGCGTAGCCTTCAAAAAAGCCTCGGATTGAGCCAGTCAAATCCCATGTTCATCCCTGGTCTAAGCAAGTAATGTTCTGAAGAATTCCATTTGTGCTTCTGTGTCTACCCTCTATATATGTTTATGTCAGTGGGTGAACGGAATACGGGCTACGGGCACTTTCGGATATGTAAAAAGTGAATCATAAACAGCAATAGTTTATGACTAAACTACTCTCGTGGGTAGTGAACGTTTTCTAATTCTTCTTGGTTAGTTTTTGTATCTTTACTACCTTACCGTATAGGTTTACAAATTTTATCGATACAAAATCAATTCCACTCAACCACCATGTACGACGATTACAACGAGGTATTTAATAACAACTTGATAAAATTTTTATCATTTTTTGTTTATACAAATTAACACCTATACAATTTTCAGTATGATACATACGATGATTATGGGCAAGTAGACGTTCATAGCGACCAGTATGACAGATTGAGTTATCGTCAGGTACCTGAAACTGTACGAAGTTTTCTAGTATTCTTGAGAAACTGTATAAGTGAAGGAATGATATTTGAGATACAGAACCTGTATGAAGTGTCGTTTCCAAAACTCTCAGAACAATTGTTCGATAAGTGTTCTTGGCCAGATGCTCAAGCGATTGCACCTATTGTCGATAATGATCCAGTATTCCTTACTCTCTATAAAGAGCTTTATTATCGTCATATTTATGCTCGTATGCAAGGACCGACGCTAGATCAACGTTTCAATTCATTTTACAATTACTGTGATCTGTTTAATTACATATTGCATCCTGAGACACCGGTTCAGTTGGAATTACCCGATCAATGGTTATGGGAATTGATCGACGAATTTGTATACCAATTTCAGTCTTTCACACAGTACCGTGCTAATTTATCAAATAAGACACCAGAAGAAATTGAACATTTAAATGCACACCACAAAATATGGGACGTACTTTGTGTTTTAAATGTTTTGCATTATTTGGTTGATAAATCAAAAATTAAAAGCCAATTGGAGGTGTATGCGAGTGGAGGAGATCCTGATTCGGTTGCTGGAGTATTCGGAAGACATTCTTTATATAAAATGCTTGGATACTTTTCTCTCGTAGGATTGTTGCGTTTGCATTCTCTTTTGGGAGATTACTACCAAGCGATTAAAGTTTTGGAAAATGTGGAGCTTTATAAGAAAAGCGCGTACTCGCATGTACCTGGTTGTCAAATATCAACAGCATATTATGTTGGTTTCGCTTACATGATGATGCGCAGATACGCAGATGCAATCAGGACATTTTCTGGAATTTTATTATATATTCAAAGAACAAAACAATTGTTCGCGACAAGAAGTTATCAGAATGATCAAATTAATAAGCAAACGGAACAAATGTATCATTTATTAGCTATTTGTCTTGTTCTTCATCCTCAATGTATCGACGAAGGACTGCAACAGGCACTGCGTGATAAAAACTATCATGAAAAAATGTATAAGATGCAGTACGGAGATCTAACAGAATTCGAATCATGCTTTTTATTCGCATGTCCAAAATTCTTATCTCTTACTCCACCAAACCCTGACAATCCGAACGAAGACTATGTTCGAGAAGCTATCAAGCACCAAACTCAAGTCTTCATGGACGAGGTTGTTCAACAGAAAATGCTACCGACGATTCGTTCGTATTTAAAATTGTATACTACTCTGCCGTTAAGTAAATTGGCAACATTCATGTGTAGTAACACTAGACCCGACGAAAGTTGGGATTTAAATAAAGAGGTCAGCGCGTTGACCATTCATTTGCTCTGCTTCAAACATAAGATGAAGAATATTGTCTGGACAAAAGGTGCATCCGGATTACAGGGCAAATTCCAATCTGGCTCAGAGGTAATATGTCCATAACTTATTTATTAGTACTGTTAGTATTTAATATTACCGGAGAATATAAAAAGCATTAATTTTATAATGTATATTATTACAGTTGGACTTTTACATTGATCATGATATGATTCATATCGCGGACACAAAGGTGGCTCATCGCTACGGTGACTTTTTCATTCGAAAAATTCTCAAATTTGAAGAATTAAATCGCAAACTGCATCATATAAAGATTTAATCAGTGTATGAAAACTATATTCACTCGAAAAGAATAAAACAAATTTATAACAAATATGTGTTTATTATATGTCATAGAAAACTTAGGGATTATTTTCGATAGTCATTACTATAAACATTTTAAAAATACTATAATACAGTTGTGCACAATACTTTTATATAAGCATCATAGTCTGAAAAAACAAGCAACAACCTTGTATTCATTACAAGGTACGAGTGTGAGGTGTGAGGTATTAAGTTACGAGTAAGCTATGTATATATATGTATATGAATGTGCGAAACATCTTCCATATATTTGTTAAGAAACATATATTTAAACATAATATTTTTACCATAAATTTCTGAGTTTTTACATGCTACACAGTAGCAGTTATACTTAAGTAATAGTTCCATTTGCATTATTGTCCGTTACGTCGCACATTACTCTACATGCTGCTGATAAAATGTTTGGCTTTAGCGACATCGATGGTCCCTTTAAACTATGAAGATAGTGGAAAAATCGATTTCCCCTTTTATTATTCATATTAGCCCTAGATTCTTCTGCTCTACATATCGTTCTTAAAGATGGAAGATAATCTGTAGATAGAACTTGACGATCAAGCAACAAAGGTGTGGAGTGCGACAATGCTGAATCTATTCCCTTGTTCAGCTGTTTTTTTAATGCGATACTATTTTGATATGAAGTTCCTTCACAACTATCTAATTGACCTTTGTATACAACTTTTTCACTGAGCCATTCGGCTATATCGAGGCTTATCCTGTTCGAAGCCGAATATGAAGCAGTACTCTCAATCAAAGACATGGAAGGTTGCATTTTTATTTCTGACAAATTTAAAACCGAGTTTTCTAAGTCGATTAGAGACGATAGCAAAACGATGTTATCTAGTTTATTTGCCACATCATCCAATATGTGTTTCCCGAAATTTCTTGCTTTACTGTCTGCAATCTTTTTCGCTTTTTGTTTCTTGCTTGCTTTGATCGCTGGTTTGTACAAGTTATGTCGCATATTCTGCCAAAATAAATTCTTCAAAATGATAGGTTGTTTTGAAACATGCGTTGGATTAGACAGCATCAGGTATTGTACTTCAAGTATAGCTTTCCGCAGATCTCCTATTTGTACTAGTTGCTGCAAATAGAAAAGTATTTGTTGTAATATAATATTGTAGCTTAAGATTAATTTGTGTATTAACGATACTTACCGTTGCATAGTCTGTAGGAACACTGTAGCCAGTTTCTGCTAATGAAATCAATTGTAACAAAGCGATAACTCTGCTGCCACTAGCTTGTTGAAAGTAAATTCGATTTTGTTGTGGTGCCATTTTAGCCAAATGGGGACAAACGTCCCTACACGTCATCACAATCGGACGCTTTGTATTCGATGCTAATTGATAAGTGGCGGAAATGAAACCTTCATCTTCTTCGAACACGAGATCAACATCTTTTAGAAGAATCAGAGAGTTTTGCGGTATTTTCTTTGGTAGAATTTCATCGGAAATTAAATTTGAAAACGCAGACATGCTTGGATTTTTTTTAATTCGATGCGATTTAGTCGCTTCTTCCAGTTCTTTTAAAAGTATTTTTCCAGTTCTCCTAGACGATGCGTTTACCTCTAACACGCTAAACAAAAGAAAGATAAAGTTGAAGGACATACATTTAATGAACTTTTAAATCATTCATATTCGATACTAACGTGTAACCAAATTCTTCTGCTACCGCATACACGCTGGCGGTTTTACCGCTTCCATGTGGTCCTAAAAGTACGGCTACTTGATTATTCTCGTGAATTCTCGAAGAAACACTATCGAAAGAATAGAATTCATCTCCACTACTGTTATCCTCGTTTCTAAATGTCGCTTTCCATCCAATTAACCATTCTTTTAATTTTATAGCGGCCTCTTCGTTGCCAACAACTTCCTCGACAGTTTTTGGCCTGTATTTGTAAGTCCAACTGCAGTTCTCAAACTGATCCTCTGTATTCTTCTCTTCTATTATCTTCCCTTCTCCGAGAAGTTTGTTCCTCTTTGTTCTCGATCGTGGCGATACTGTTTTATCAGGATTTTTAGCATGCCCCTTGGAAATCAGTGAAATAACACTCCACATTTTTCTTGTGTCCGTGCAGATCTTTTCGATTTCTGTTAATACTTCTGGAATTTTTGCTTTCATGTTTTTCGATGATTTTAATTTTACTTCGGAAAAGTCCATTGTAGACTTATAGTCGCTTACATTTATAGTAGGAATGTATTTGATACAAATCTTTTCTGGTATATGAAAACCGTTCGTTTTGTTGCAACTTACTTGCAAGTTATTCAATTGTGTAACATGACTTATAACTGGAAATGGTAATGTACCGTTTACAATTGTTGCTTTTCGATCTTTGCTTTTACTTTTATCTGTTATGTCTGGTTGTAAAAATAAGCGACGAGCCGCTAGGACATCTGGATCAGGTTTCCGTCGTTTTGTGAACAAAGGAGCCAATTTATCAGCGGTTTTTCTTTTTAATTTATTGCTGTTACCATTCACACAATCGTTTATTATAGATATCTCTTCTGAATCTATACTTTTAGTTATTTCCGATTTCTTGGAACTTTTTATATTTAATTTTGTTCTTCTTTGCGTTGAAAATATTTCGTCGTCACTACTTTCGTCTATTATAAAAACAAATAGGAACATTAAATAATAATGTAATGTACATTTGAATAATGTTACGTGTAAAAATCATAGTAAAATCAGCGATCAAAGTGTGAAGGATCATTGCCATCAACCACAATGTGGGAGACTTTCGCATTTGGTATCATCATGTATTATGCAATAAATATGCTACGTAATAGATTTGAGTACTAGAAAATTTAGAATTACCTGGTACATAGTTTTTATTTTCAGAATTTTGGAGCTTAATCCGTAAAGACCACCTATGCTTGTTTTGTTCGCATTGGTCGTGTTTTCTATTTTTACATGTTATATTAACGTTCTCGAAGTCTATAATATTGATATCATCTATTTTCGTCAACTTTGTATCCAATTTATTTTGTCTATTCAATTGTGTTCCACACTTTGAACTTGAACTATATATGTTATGTTGAGTGGAATTTTCAGCCATGTGTACGTCAGCTTTGACCACAATAGTAGACATGTTTGCTATGTTCGAATGTGTTGAATTCACTGGAACTTTACTGTTATACAAGAAATGAAACAAAAAAGATATTAAAATTATACTATCTTTGGTTTTATCAATTCAAGCAATACTATACATTACCTAAAATAATTTAATAAACTGCTGCAAGATGGAGTTTGAGTTTGCGTAACAACATTTGTTTCTCCATTAGTATTTTTCTTCTCATCTTTTGTAAAAGATTTAATGCGAGTTTGAATAATATGTTCTATTTTTTCTCCTTCTTGGATCTCTAATAGCTTCCTCTTAGAATATCCTTTCTTATCAGCTAAAGCCACCAACTTTTCTTTTCTCTTTTTCAATTTGGTTTTATATTCTTCGGACTTTCGAATATTTGCTCCATCGGTTGGAGGAAGCTTTATCGGCAAAAGACTCTGACTCTGTTTCTTACGGTTCATAAGAATTTGAAAAGCATTGGACTCTTCGTGGTTATTATCTTCTTTATCACTTACTAAATCTATAATATCAGGATCTTTATTCTTCACTGAACTACAAGGACATATATCACTGCCAGTATTCTTTTTATCCTTTAATTGCTTTCCAGATTTCTTATTGTTTCTCGACGGACTATCAGAATTACGTTTATCACTTTGTTTCTTATATTTATTGTCGTAGCAGGCACCATTGGATTCTAAAGATAAATAATCTAAACTTTTACTATCTAATTTTTTCAGACTCGTCAGCATTGGTCGTTTCAATTTCGATGGAGATCCTGTCGGTGTTTCATGCGAATTTTTGACTTTCTTATTTTCCCTGGTAAATGGGCTAGGCGTTTTATCTATCATATCGTTATTACTTTCTATGATATCACATACCCTCTCTTTCGTGCTTGATCGTGATATTTTAATTTTAACACGGTTACGTTTTCCCCTCGAACCATTATTAGTTTCCTTTTCTTGTTCTGCATCAACATTAGTTGCTCCATTAGATTTTACGGAGTCCACAAGGTACTGTGTAATATTTTTCATCCTTCATTACTACATTAAATAAACTATAAAAATCTAAGAAAAACTATCCGATACAATAATAAAAAGTCTTGTCTCTTCACAGTTATACGCAATGTAACATTTTGGCGCCATGATCCTATAGTTTATGCACTCACTTGTTTAGCAATGATGGCGATACAGTATCGATAATCGAAATATCGACACTTTTCAATCGAAATATCGATATTTAGTATCGATATATTTTAATAAACTTAATCTATAAATATTGTAGTTTCAATACCATCATTGCATTTGCTATAACTTTATCGTAAAGGAAAGGAACCAACCGCGAGCTTTACATAAAAGCTGTTATTGGAAACAATGCGATTTCAGCCAGGTTTTTCCGCGCGTACGCATGCGCATCAATAGAGTAATATCACCCTGCAAAATTTTAAAAAACTGTTATTATGATTTCATTTTGAAAATAGTGAACTCTAAGCCTCTTTGCAGCCCCTTCTCAAAATTAGCTGTCCTTGTATAATAAAATATTTACAATACCTTACCAAAAATTCGTAGGATATCCGTTTCATCTCGGAACAGATTGTTCCGGTGTTTTCCCGCCAATTTAACTGTCTCACTACCTTGTCCTCGTAGTATAGATATGTTTTTGTTTTGGGCGTTCAGGCGCGAGAAAAACTGGCCAAAATCTCATCACTGATTGGAAAGTTCTCTCAATGCGCGAACCACACAATGCAATACTATTTCTTACATCATATTTAAAGGAGACAATAGTAAAAGTGAAATCTCGGTCACACCATACCAATAAATCCGACGACCCCACAGATCTACATATCGATCAATAGTACGATGGGACATTTGTAAAAGTCTAAAGAGAAATGCTAAAAATACTACTGTCATTCAAAGCTTTTAGATTTTAGAGCATTGAACTTTCGTCGTTATGATCAAAAAACGTTTTGCACCTTGAGAGAGAGAGAGAGAGAGAGAGAGAGAGAAAGAGAAAGAGAGAGATAGAGGGAGGGAGGGAGAAAGAGAGAGAGCAGGAAACAAAATCCACGCGGTGTTCGCGCGATTCTATTTTTTATGATTTTATTCTTCTATCTCTATTCAAACATAGAGTTTGTAGATCAACGCATGCATTAGCGTAAGAAATGGAGGAAAGTAATTTTTTCTGACGAGAAACGGTTTACTTTAGATGGCCCTGATAATCTAAATTAGTATTTTCACGATTTAAGAAAAGAGGAACTGACACTGCAAAGGCGACAAATGGGTGGAGTAGGAATAATGATTTGGGTGGCTATAGGATATGGAAGAACTGATATTGAATTTATTTCCACAAAAATAAACAGCAGGAAATACACAGATGTTATTGATAAGCATTTGTCAAAACATGCTCAGTCCATAGCCAATCAAAAATACATTTTCCAACAAGACAATGCAGCTGTGCATTCAGCAAAGATAGTACAAGCTTTCTTTAAAAAATAAGGAAATAGACGTTTTACCATGGCCAGCGAGATCTCCCGACTTAAATATCATTGAAAACCTTTAGAATACTAGCCAGGGAGATGTATTCTAAAGGAAACCAGTGTAGTACTGTAGAACAATTGAAAAACTGCGTTGAAATCGTATGGAAGAGAATTAAGCAAAAAACTATTCAAAACTTGTATAAATCTATTCCAAAAAGAATGTTACATGTCCTAAAAAATAAAGGTGGCAACGCAAATTCTTAATAACCGATAAAAATAAGCTGTACGTGTTAATTTGTTACAAAAACATTACCTGTCTTATAGTTTTGTCGCCGTTAATCAAAGGTAAGTTGGTGTTACTTTCAAATTCTTAGAAATACTAACAAAAATACTGCGTTAAATGACCTCTCCAGAAGTAACTATAATAACACTCTGTATGAAAGACGATGAAGTTGTTTCATATAACACATAATTATTTCATTTTAAGTGATGTCTTATAGTATTGTCGCGGACTTTATACCCCCACGATAGTGGTCAAGTAGCAATTGTTATAGCGGTAGATTCTACATGATGATAATACTGTATTAATTATATCTGCTTCGGAAGGTTCGCAAGGCGATCGAAAGTGTAAGTGATCAACGAGTGATCCTTCCTGGTACTTTGAACAAAGCTGGGAGGTGGATCCTCGCCGGATGGACAGGAGTGGTGACCATCTCGAGTATAAAAGCCGCTTCTGCCGGCGGCGCGCTTTAGTTTCGCACCGTAGCGACCGATTCTGAAACGAGGCTGCCGACGTGAGTACCATTCGCACCGTAGATCTGGCATCTCGCGATCGTTAAATTGGCTTCCAGTTCTTAATTACAAAAACTGCGTCGAGTGTTGTTTATCGTAAATTTACCAACTGTTATCGGAGCATACTCTGTTTTCATTTTTACTCCTCACACACGCGCGTTTAAATCTGCATACAATCGGTCGCGTTCTTTCCCGTTATTCAAATCAACGAAAATTTAATGAATTTCTAATTTCCGGTAACAATTAGGAATAAAAATTTCTACCTCTAACGCAATTCTACAGTGTTTTGTAAATTAGATTGAAATATCGCTGCTTGACCAAAAAAGGAGTCTCAACCAATCGAGTGTTACACTTACCTGTGTACCTAATTGCGTCAGAAATGTTGTAAAAACCGGATCGAGCATCCCTCTCACATTACGAGAAAATACAAGATAAACGTTGCTCTAGATTCCAACCTGTTACTTGGCACAGAAGAAACGTGGGAACGTTCTCATTTTGTGCGACAAGCTTATGGTCGTTATTGAAAATCAATGTTCGACAGATATACGTAATACTAAATTTTTTTTGCTTTCTGGTCGAACAATCAACGAGATCTATTATTAAAATAAATAATGTACAACTAGAGTACACATGCTCCGGTAATTTTATGGATAGTCTATTTTATTAGAAAATAGAATAGGTTTTTTAAAAAATCAAATTTCACTTCGACTTTGAAATTAGAGTTGCTACATTGCTCGTCTTTGTTTTCCAGATGGCTATCCGCTTAACAGTGCTAGCGACGCTGCTTATGGCATCTGCATGCTTGGCATTCCCGCAAAAAGATGGCCAAATTTTTAGCAATGAGGCCATAAAGCAAGCCCAAAACACCTATCTTATCCCAAAAGATGCGACGATACAGAAAGTACAAGAGGGCATCGAATTAGCGGCATACGAATCGATCCCCGGCGATCAGAAGATCAACCTTTTCGAGATCCTGGGAGAACATGTACCACCGGAAGTGGTGAACAATCTCCAAACTCAGATTGATCAAATAGGACGGCCTTAGACTGGATTTTGTTTAACCTGTTCATTCGAAACACCCTTGTAAAGAATTCTTTAGCCCTAAGTTTTTGTACCGAATATTTATGACGTGATAATGTGATCCTTTTTTTAACGATGTACTTAGACTTTTCACTTTTCGTGAATAAATGATTGAAAACATAACATGTATATTTTCATTTTTTTTTTTAGACGATAAACTGTACCTAGGTAACAAAAAATCAAAAAATAACATTCTAAGATGAATGTAAATGTATAGAGATCAGAATAAGCGTATTTATATCTGAACACGTAATAATTTGAATATATATTCAAAGCATTATTAAATTATTCATTTATTATGAAGAAAGATGCGCCACTGAAAATATTGTGAAATGGTGAACGAAATCGACCGTCAGAATTAAGTATGTGGCCAACGATGTCGTGGAGAAAGCTGCAGAACCACAAACCGGTGGTATACTTTCACTTCTCCTACATTCACGTTGCTGTCAAGATGGTTCTTCTTTACTGCACATTATACAATGCCGCATGCTAATTCGAACGTAACATAACATTAGCAATTATAACTTTGTTTTTGAGTTTGTTTGGTTACCGAGCACGTGAACAAATAAAACAAAAATAAGCCAAGGGTATGAAATGTTTCGCAAAACTTACACTTTCATCGCACTTTCACCGTCCTCGGGAATCGACCGTTGTTTCCTTCTTCTCCTTTCGACTTCAACAGGAAGGTCGTTGCGTAACGTCTCGAAGATGAATGAATTTTTCATTGTGTCGTAATCGGTTGTTGTTTAAAAACAATGTAGGGATCTTTATTTCACATTATAAAAAGTTTTCTTATTGAGTAGACGGTTGGAATAGGTCTTTGTAATATTTTTCATTCTCAACGCGTATAATATTCAGTTCTTAAACAAGGATTTTATTACAATGCAATATCCTTCATATAAAAATAAAAAGCTTTGCGGACGCTCCGCGAGCGATGAATGACAATTATCTGTACATTAATGATAAATAACTTAAAAAGTATTTATTTCGTTTACCAAGGTACAAATCTCAGAACAATGCGAACGTAATTATCAAAGGGTTCTTTTTTGATCTATTTCAGCTTTCATCGCTTAGTGACTTAACATCTATGTTCTGGATATCTTATGTACGAAGGTTATCACTAGTGCATTGTCTTGCATTGAGGCCGTGTTACGATTGTACCTACAATAAGTTACTCCTCGCTACAGCAGTCACGAGTCAACATGTATGCCCATTTTCGTTAGTGAACGTTATTACAACAGACGAAACAATTTTCCTTCGAGACACTACCTGTACAATGAATATTGTTTGGCTTTTTAATCCAGTTTCACCAACGTCATAAGTTGTTACTAGACTACCGATGTTCATAGTAGACTACTTACAATTTTACTTGGATAAAAACTTTCACATAAATATCCAATGATTGAATTTCCGTGCTCGTGAAATTCTGTGAACATCTGCAGCCTAGTTATCGTATAATGGAATGAAATAGTTCTGTGTTAGTAGCTATATTACCGAAGTCGAGCTTCTTATTTAAATGAAACATTTATGTACAAATAACAAAGACTTAATGTAAACATCCGTATAGAAATTTACGAGAAGTCAATGAAGAACCAGTTCACACGTATAAATCGCTATCACTGTGCGCCAAGTAATAGATGCATTCAGAAGTTCGGCATCGAACATCCACGTAATATCAATGAAATCGTTCACCAACCATAAAAAAAAAGTCAATGCAAGAAAATGTACTGTTCTTATAACTTAATCATCGTACCACGAGTAAGAAAGATTAAGGTAGAATCAACTTGGTGTTTTCATTTTTGTATGTGCTTTGTTTCCAGTGCGTGAGGCAATGTTTTTCACTTTCTGTAAAATATAAAACATAATGAACATAATATTAGAATGATACGACAATAAATCTGCAACAAATATACATATGAAAAAATGATTTTTACATACCTAGACCTCTTCGACCCCCTGTCGTTTCTTTCGGAACTGTCTTCGCGAGATCGTTTCTTACTGCTAGATGAAGAATGACTTGATTTGTGTTTGTCGTGTCTGTCGCTTTTCTTGGGACTGCACAGAGAGAAAAAAAAACAGATGAAATACAATACTGTTTACAGGACAAACTATCATATTAATCACCTGTGTTTGGACGATTTGGAAGGAGACACTTTCTTGTGTGATCCTCCACTCCGTGATCGATCCGATCTTTAATTGTTGAAGCATAGACTTAATATAATTTTATAACAAGTCTTAGCGTTCTAAATTAAAGCTCTGAACACATACAAACTGCACAAAACATCGGTGCGATCACTTACCTGTGCTTGTCCGACGACGAGGATTTTTTGTCTTTACTGCTAGACGAAGATTTACTTTTGTCTTTACTACTGGAAGAGCTCTTGTGTTTTGAGTTATGCCTGTAACGAATATAAAATAGAAACAAAGTGAGTTTCATTTGTATAGAAGTAGAAATTACTATGTTGGCTTAAAGGGGAAAGTTAATAATAGTAATTAATAATAACTGAATGCCAAAATTTTCGAATACCCGACCCGACATTTTCGGATTCTCGCACACCTCTAATAATTACCTGTCTTTCGATGGTGAGGGTGAATGTTTTCGGTTAGATTTCTTCTTTTTGCTAGAGTTATAATCATCGCGGAATTGTTCGTCCCCTCTTTCTTTGTCTTCTTCAGCTGCTTCTCGTTCCAAATCTGACCAATCTTTACCCGATTCTTCAGAACTACCCAATTCTTCCTCTAAAAATCAAAAAAGTTTTGTAAACAAAAACTTGACTTTTGTTGCTTTCCATGGTAAATAATTAAGAGCAATCAATTACCTTCACTGTCGCTGTCTTCAGACGCTTCAGAGTATTCAGAATCATCGTCAGACTCCTCTTCACTGTCGAAATCAGACGGCTAGACGAACAGAATATTAGAATTAGTTCGATAAAATTTCTACAAATAGGTGCTTACATAAATGGTGAATCTACAGAATAGTTTCTAGATATGTTATAAATCTGAACATTTTTAACAACTTCGGCTTTTGCAGTTTTTCCCGAATATCTCAGAAACGAAACGAAACCGCTGCTAATATGCAAATGAGAAGGTTGTTCTGCAGGTTCGCTACATAAATATATTCCAAACCTCGTAAGCATCGTCTTCTTCCTCCTCTTCGTCTTCCACCTCATCGTTTTCTGCATCGCTCTCTGGGTCCAAGAATGTCCAGCCCCCATTGTCGAAGAAACCAACCGGGTCGTCCGTAATTGTTTTCATGATTTTAGTCCAATTCAGAGACTGTACACCCTCCGTGTATCTAATGTCGCAGGAGTTCAACCATTCCTTTACATGGTCCAGCAAGTTCATAGGGATGGCATTCAGCATCGCGACTTTTCTGTGATAGTCTTTGAAGACGAAAATCATATCGAAGTTCTTCAGGTGGAATTGTACTCTCTCGAAATGGACCAGTTCAACGTCCTCTAATGTGATAACGAAAGGAGGCCATTCTGTAAGGTTGACTAAACATCCGCTAGTAGGTTGCAAAAGAACAGTACTTCTGAAGGGCGCTCCTGGGAATCCCAGCTCCCGGAACGGCGTATCAAATTCGATTTCTTGTTTAGTCATGCTCTCGACCTTCTCGCAAAAACTCTTGAAAGCAGTTTTCAATTTATGCCTAAGTTCTCGCTCGGATTGCTCAGCAGCGAGATCGTCGCGATCATGCATGTGCTGATGCTTCCCTAAATCCGTCGTGATCTCACCAACTTCCGTATAAAACTGTACATCCACGTGCTTTTTTTTCCCAAACATTATCGCGTGTTTCAAGTGGAAATGAAGCAATATAATCATCTCTCCGTCGCATGGTTGGAAGAAAGCGTTCTTAATATTATTGTAAAGAATATCAACTTTATCCCCTCTGACCGAAGTATAACGGAACCCGTTGACATGCGCTTCCAAACCTCCGGTCATTCTTTTCGAGACTATATTCGGTCGAATATACAAGTCCTTCAACTTAGGGTTACCCTTGTTTTGCGATAATATTAGCGTGTCTTGCTTCACAAGATCCTCCTTCTCTCTTTCTTCCGCTTCTCTATTCTTGAATTT
>CM052142.1:2810416-2945006 GCA_028454255.1 Halictus ligatus | reverse complement strand
ACCCAACAGGTATTGCAAAACTCGAAAAAAGTTTGATTTTGTTGGACAGTGTAATTTTATTAGATGAGAATTTATCCGACTGATAAAAATACTTTTTTATATTCCAAGATTTAAAATAAATTTTCATTTTTCATCTGTACTGTTATTCGGAGGCTACGACTAATTCTTCCGAATTTCGAATAATTTTTGTCAGCTCGAATAAGCGGCTTCGAGCCCCGTCGACCCAGGCCCAGGTATTATTGTAAGATATGGGTCGGGTTGCCCCCCCCCCCCCGGCGCCCTACCGCGACCTTCCTGGCCATACCGACTACTACTACATACTTATGCCAGATGTTCGGGCTCCACTATCTAACTGCTGCCGAGGGAGCGTCCGTAGGCTTTATGGACCAGGCATGGAAAAACCCCTCGTTCACCACTTAAGGATCATCACAAGGGTAGACCGTCCCGTACGGGAAGTAACTCGCTTAGCCGTTACAGTGCCAGCTTTCGCTGACACAGGAGCGTTTCCAGCGGGGGCTACGAGGAGGCGGAGTTACCAGCTTAGTGCTCGGTCTCTAGCAGCTTTGGGCAACGGTATAGTATCCGTTCTTGAGCCTATTCAATCCTACGATCTCGAATACCCTTATGGGGGGGGGGGTATTATCTGCGATGGATCGTCAGGGTTGTCGGCCCAGGCCCAGACCTTGTGACAGATGGTCACAACCATTTTCTGGGGTTCAGGTCAACTTTCCCGCCCGTGTTCGGCAGCGCGTACACGCCAGGAGAAAACCCGGAAAATTTTGCCGTCTTAGCAAGCTATTCTATGTACAATCCTGGATCGCAGAATTTAGTGTTAATTTTAAAAATAGTCTTTTATTTTTTACTATACAACAATAAATATTTTTTGAATTTTTTAAACAATAATTTCACTGTCCAACAGCAAAATCGTTTTGCAATACCTGTTGGGTGATTCTTATACAATTTGTCATCCTAAAACCGAATCTGATAGTAGAATTGCTCCATCACGCAACGTTTTCGAAAAATTTTGGTTTTTGTAAAAATGCTGGATTTTGATACAAAATGACGTGTTACGCAAAAACTAAACACGCGAGAGAGTTCAAATTTAAGTCAAGAGATAGAGGGGACTCTTCTCTACATATTCATATAGTCAATTATATTTTTATATACTTCCTAATAGTTGTAAGTGGTTGTTAAAGTTTTAAAATGTGCCGACGAGGGCACTTCTTACGCTCTAATTTTGTATTTATGTGAAAAATCCTTTATCTAGCAGGAATTTACTATACAGGAATGCACTCTACAGACATTTCTGGTAATGAAACTATTCACGAAAAGTATTTGATTCCCTTAATATACGAGAAGGATCAGAAAATATTAATTGACAGCGTGTGCGCGACGCGTTCGCGTCAGACGGCCATTGCAGCCTTTTCTCGGCTCGTCAGGGCCGTCGCTATGCGTAGTCGACGTTCGTACCACTCAAGTATGTCTTTGCTTACTATGCTTAATTACATACATTTTTTTTGTCTTTTTGTTTGTTTCCGCCTTGCTTGATACTTGTTCCTGGTATCCCGTTTTTTAATAACAAGTGTCCAACAGTAATCAGCAAGCATCGCATATAAGTCTTTTCCTTTGTAACGTTTTTCCACTGGTGAAATATTTTGATGGAAGACTAATGCTGGAATTGTATTCCTTGTTTTGATTTTAAAATAATTTCGTCATTCAATATAACAAAAACAGTCTGGCTGATTTATACACTTCCGCGACATTTTATCGATTTAATATGGAGCAATCCATGTCTTAATTACGTACTTAAATCAATACAAAGACTCCCATTTACATCGTGTTTGGACTTATTTTAATCGGAAGAATCTCGAATGTCCATTGGTATTACAATTATAAAGATAAGACAACAATTACTGAAAATAAAATTTTTCAGTCACCGCATTGCTGCTGTTAATTTTCTTTATTAAGCACTTCCACAATGAAATGTGAATATAACTCGTATTTTTATAATTTTGTGTAATGATTGGCATCCAAAAAGACAAAAAAAGAAATGTATGTAATTAAACATAGTAAGCAAAGATATACTTGAATGGTACCAACGTCGACTATGCATAGCGACGGCCCTGGCGAGCCGAGAAAATGGCCCGTGAAGCTAAACAGTCCTGCAGCAGGCGACGCGATAGCTATTGACCGATTTGGGTCTCGCAGCTATCGGAAAGTTTTAGAAAAGGCAAGCGACCCGACGTCGTATTGCCAAAGACAGGGGACTCTTTGTCCTTTGTTCTCTTTGGGGAAAGCTATGCCTGTTGGTAAGAGGGCTGTGATGAACCCCACGGCACTTTTCCCAGAATCTTAGGATCAGAAACGCCTAGTTTCTAACATATTTTTTTTATGTTTCACACATGTAATGTTTTATGGAATATGTAAAATTCAAATTGGAGAAGTCTTTTTGTAATGAACGCATACAAAAATTACCGAGAAGGTATGATGACTTGAAATCTGGTGTTATGTCCATTTCCTTTGCAACTTTATTTCTTCATTTCTGCATTCCGCAAAGAATACATTAAGACCTTTCAGATGCTTCGTGGTCAAGTCGATGTGCATCTTTTGATTGTGCAATACTTTGCTGACGATGTTAATTTTTGATAATATTCCGTACCAAATGATAAGACTGGTATTAAATTCAAATTCATTTATTTTGCTCAGTATAGACAAAATCTCAATTTTCAATTTATTTTTGTTACTCGTTTTGGACGTGTTTTTTTAGAACATCCTAACGCGATGTCGATGCTGCAAATATCGTGTAAATCTTTTGTATAACACCAAAAAAATGTAGTGCTTGGGTTGACCATTTTGCTATATCTCCCAATAAAAAATTCCAGTTGTGTCCACCGCATAGTAAGCGGCGAATAATCGCAGAATGTTGAGTTTTACATACTCACCAAGTTTCATCTCGATCGGCCATCGTGCCTTTTGTAAGTACAGACTACCTGTTATCTAAATATTCTTTTAAAGTCCTTTTTTTACAGTCTTTTTACGAGTTTAACCAGTTAGCTGTTGCGACCTCTTTGAAAAATGTGTACCTAAGTTGAGTCGCAAAAACTAACAGCTGTTTGAATTATAGCTGTTTTGACGAGTATACTCGTCATGACACAAAATATTGCCATTTCTTCATGACGAGTATACTCGTCAAACACAGTTAACTGGTTAAGTAATTACTTGTATGCTTCTGTTATACATATGTATATGTATATTCTGTTAAACTTTGACAAAATTAGAAAATAAAAATTATGTAGCGCATGTAATGCCGTACAAAGCAGTTTCACATGAATGATAATGTGTTCAGGAACTGTTACAGAAATATGTAAGATCACCCTTGCGACGAAATATCGAATTAGGTTCATAACACAAGCGACTGGAATCTGCCTATTTTGAGGAGTTTTGTGCACCCTGCATGTTTAGCCTTCCTTAGTTTTGGAGGCAGGTCTCTGCAGGTTTGGCTTGCGTCTCAATAGGGATTGTTAGCGTACCATAAAATTCTAGATGTGAAACAGAACACAGGTAGGTATGCGCAGGAAATGAAGGAAACACTTTTGTTTTTTCAATGATCGTCGCAAAAAATTGTTCTTCCTTGAATATGGATGGTGCCATGGTATTGAGTTGTAAAAGAGTCAGAGCTGCAATGCAGCCCATAAAAAATTAGTAGAACGGTGAAATAAAGAGTAAACTAGAATGTTTTCGAGTAAAATTATTTAAAAATAGTTCTAATGTGTTTTTAAAGTCATCTAGTAAAAATCTTATGATGTTGAGGCATAAAAAATATTTATTCATGAAAGAAAATTTTTTCAAATTAGTAATAACAGTAGCTCAATATATGAAAAAATTTAAGATAGTGTTGATGACAATAGCTCATTATAAAATTAATACTCAGGATCGTCGCTTTTAAACTTCTATATGAAATCTGTATTCGTTCAAATTTTTCCGGATTTTCCATTTTTTACAACTAGAGTTTGCAACTACAAAATTATTATTCTTAATTTATATTAATTTGAGATTTTTTACACAAGATTTACATGTTAGTCACATATTTCATATAAAACAATTAAGAAGTACGTTCTAATCCTGGTTAAAAAAATAATGTGCGTTCGGTTTTATGCTAAAAGACGGCCCGGTTCTGTTCCAGGAAAGACGACACGGTTCTGTGTCATGCTAAAAGACGGACCGGTTCTGTTCCAGGAAAGACGAACTGGTTCTGTGCCATGCTAAAAGACTGACCGGTTCTGTGCCATGCTAAAACGGCGATGTCACGAAAGTGGGAACGCCGAAACACTGGGCGTGAGCACTCTCCTATACTCTCTGGTCCCAGCATAAACGATAACGAGCTAAACACATTCAGACGACGCGAAACCCTTGTAATACTTTTAATTCAAAATTCTAATATTTTTAATTTGTAATTATTGAGATTGCAAAAATTCACCCATTAGAAATTATTCAGCAAATTTCTTTGTTTGGGTATACAGGGTGTCCCAAAACCTGTCGTACTCCCTTGAAAAGGGTGATTCCTGAGGTCATTTGAAGTAATTTTTTCCTTTACGAAAATGTTTTCCGCCGCTTTGTCAAGGAGTTATTAACGAAAAACACGGACCAATCAGAGCATGGCAATAGCGAACGGTTTTCGGCTCAACCAATGCCAACACCACGCTCGGCGGTGCCTGTCGCCGTGAAGAAATCCGTCCGTTGTTACCACGCCCTGATTGGTCTGTGTTTTTCGCCAATAACTCTTTAACAAAGCCGCGGAGAATATTTTTGCCCAGAAAAAAGTTACTTCAAATGATCTCAGGAGTCACCCCTTTCAAAGAATTACAGCATTTTTGGGACACCTGTATATTATAAAAGGAATAGCGAAAAATTTGGACACGTACATTCATGTTATTTTTATAAAGTAATGTAAAATAGTTATTCTATTGTTCCGTAAACCTAGTGTTAAATATAATCACATTTTCTTTCGTGTTTCATTATCAGCTACATCATCGAATAATGTAAATATATATAATGTGTGTGTATATATAAAACGATATCGATAGTCCGCACTAATCGATAGGTTGTCGATAGGCGTGTTTTCGTTCTGCTCTTTCGAACAGACAATTGGCGCGAATTTTAATTTAATATAGAATTTTTACTGGGATTGGAAATTCGAATGAGATTCGGAAAATCTTCCCATACTAATGATACAACATTTTTACCAGATTTATTCGTAGGAGTTTGTTTTTAATTTGTACGAAGAAACAAAAGTGAGATCGTGTCTTATACCAACGCCACGTGGAGCAGAGTTGACTGACACTTCGATTCGTTTATATTGATTGTGTGCTACCGGTACATGCGTCAATATTAATGTATTAATGCATTTGTAGAAAATAATTTATTTTGCTATTCTGCTTTTTATATTTGTCATAATCTGTAATTAAATATAAATACCATATTTATCTATTAACATAACCTCAAGAATATTACTTTAGGAATTTTATAGGCATGTGTTGATAAAAAAAACAAAATTGTTATTGTTTACTACTGAAGGACAAATCTTGAAGAAACATGACAAGTACTTCAAAATCACCGTTAACCTTCGAAGTTTTTCATGAGTGCCCAACGACGAAAGCTAGAGTTGCGAAAATGACTCTTGTTCATTATCCTGTGGATACTCCAGTATTCATGCCAGTAGGAACCCAGGTGAGTTAAGCTGTGTCAAGATGTTTAAGAAATTATTTATTTAAGCTTTAATGTCTTAGGGCACCTTGAAAGGTTTATTGCCGCAACAGTTAGAGAAATTAGACTGTCAGATCATTTTGGGGAACACATATCATCTTGGAACAAGACCCGTAAGTTAAAAATATTATGATAACATATGAATCTTATATAAAGAGTTCATACTTTTGAAATATATTACAAATATAGAAATTTTAATTCAGGGTCATTTTGTTATGCAAAATGCTGGTGGACTACATAATTTTATGAATTGGAAGAGAGCATTACTAACAGACTCCGGTGGTTTTCAAATGGTGTCTCTATTAGAACTTGCAAAAATTACAGAAGAAGGTGTTCAGTTTAAATCGCCCTATAATGGTAGCTAATATTTAAGAACAGAGAATCGATGATATTTATTTCAATATATATTTACTTAGATAAAGTTCTTTAATAGTTTTCTAATATTTCTTAGAATCTGATTGCATGCTGACGCCCGAACACTCTATAGAAATACAAAATATAATAGGTGCAGACATAATAATGCAACTCGATGATGTAGTCAAGACTACATTAACAGGGCCAAGAATAGAAGAAGCGATGCACAGGTGAATATTGTATTGTTTGTGATTTAAGTATCTTATTAATTTCTACATTCTACAGGAAAAGTTTCATAATGATCGATTGATTTTTAGAACTTATAGATGGTTAGACAGGTGTTTAAAAGCTCATCAGAGACCAAACGAACAAAGTATATTTCCAATTGTACAAGGTGGACTCAACCCTGAACTTAGAACAGAATGCGCAAAGCAATTGATTAAACGCAAAGTCAATGGATTTGCTGTAGGTGGATTAAGGTAGAAATCGTTGAATTGCTATCAATAGGTGGATGTAAGAAAAGTTATTGAAAGTTTGATTTTATTGTCTTCTAGTGGTGGAGAAAGTAAAGACGATTTTTGGAGAATGGTGCACCTTTCTACCAATCTACTTCCAAAAGATAAGCCACGTTATTTGATGGGAGTTGGATTTGCTGTCGATTTAGTCGTTTGTTGTGCATTGGGCATAGACATGTTCGATTGCGTATTTCCTACAAGAACAGCGGTAATCGATTATGATTGTTAAGTCTTTAAGAAAATACCAATTATGTACGTACAATTTTATTCATTAGCAGTGTTTATTAATATTCTCGTATATCTCTTTCAGAGATTTGGTTGTGCGCTAATACGTACAGGCCAATTAAACTTGAAACAGGTGCAATATCTTAAAGATATGAGACCCATAGATGAAACCTGCGACTGTAGTACGTGTAAAACGTACACACGCGCCTATCTTCATCAAATCGTAACGATAGAAACAGCTGCATGCCATTTCTTATCCATACACAATGTTGCATTTCAATTGAGGCTAATGCGAGATATTCGAGAAAGTATCAAGGAACAAAGGTTTCCAGAATTCTTACAACAATTTATGTTGGACTTGTATCCGAACAAGGAATATCCAATATGGATAGTAAATGCTTTAAATGCTGTTAATGTTACATTATTGTGAGGGGAGGTACAGACGGCCACGTTTAGTTAATTATATTTATTCAATAATAACCGATGGAGTAATGAAATTGATGCCAAAAAATAAGTGAGATTACCCTTGTCTTGCGATAATATCAACATGGTTTGCTTCATAAGATCTTCTTTCTCTTTTTCTTCTGCTTCTCTATTCTTAAATTTCTTTTGGACTTCTTTGATCAATCTGAAGGCTGTTTTTAAATTGGAGGATGGCGCTGAAATTTCACCAGGCTCTTTGGTGTTTGTACTCCTGTATGTTACTTCTTTGACAAATGTAGCATCTGGTTGCGGATAAGTTCCACCTTCGTTACGTCCCATTGTGGCACCAGGATGAAAAAAGTTTATTCGTAAGTAGGTGTAATCTTCTTCGACAGATTGGGAGATATTTTTTATGGTAGAAATGTGGAAAGGCACGGGAATACCGAAAATCGGTAGAATAACAGTTTCATATTTTTTGTCCACATACAATTTAAGATCTTTAACTTCTGCTTCCCGTGGCATGTGACTTAGACTTTTATACGAAACCGTCGATTTTCGTATTTTCTCCTGTTCCTTTCCACCGGACTGTTGAGCTAACCTAGCTTTCGCTAGTTCATTTAGTTGTTGTGCTAGCTCTTTCTGATGTTGTTTTCTTTTTTCTTCAGAACTGTGTTCTGTCCTCAACTTCGATTCTATGACCGCAGTCCTTTTACTACGGCCAAGAATCTCGGGCTTGGGTTCATTTTCTCTCTCATTAATCTCTTCCTTTTCTTCCTCCTCATATTTCACGAATATACCGATGTTTTTGACTTTCTTTTTCGACGGTGTCAAGTTTGTAGCCGATTGACCGTCATTAACAATTACAGTGTCGCCAACAAAGAGTGCATACACTTTTCCTTCCTTCTCGTTAGCTTCCGAATTGACGAGATTCGACAATCCGACGTTAACATTAAACACCATGCCTTTCCTCACTACAGCATGGGTCTTTGGACCGATGAGCAAGGAGCTTTCTCGAAATTCGATGCCCATGGCAAATCCAAAATTTTTTGTTAGGTGGTCTAACATATTTGGTTTCTCGTCTTTCACGAATTTGACGCCAGCTTCGTATACATCGCTTATTTTTACACCTGACGTCAATTTCTTGATAATTTCCTCTTCCAATAGTAAAAGGAAATTGTAATTGACCTAAGATAAACATGTATGTTACTATCATTTACGTACAGTTTAAAAATTATGATAATAGAAAATTTACCTCGATCGTTTTTGTTGGATTCACCAACAGTGTTCTGACTATATTGGAGCAGTAGGATTTGTAGCGTGCTCCAAGTGAACAAACAATGACACCGAAGTGCAAAGGGTTCTTGTCACTCACAACACTGAATTTGAGGGAATAGTTTCCACCACTTTGTATTATCGCTGGATAACACATGTCGACTTGCGTTATATCAACGCCGGTTACGTACTTTTTGTTCGTGATTGCTGCGTCTACACCTTCTGCAAGCTTTGAATGTTTAACTTTCTGAAATTAAGATAATTACACGTTACTGTTAACGATACTATCGATACTTCTTTTTGTTGGACAAACAATTTATGTTGGACTTGTATTCGAACAAGGAATATGCAATAGCTGTTAATGTTACATTATTATGAGGGGAGGTACAGATGGCCATGTTTAGTTAATTATATTTATTCGATAATAACCGATGAAGTAATGGAATTGATGCCAAAAAATAAGTGAGAGTAGTGCTTCTTAAAGTACCGATCAATTACAAAGAATGGATTATAATCACTAGTACTTAAGTAACTATGCATCCAAATTTCATAAACTTTCTCCTGTGCGAAATTAAATGTATACCCTAAAAAGTAGAATCTATTTCATGGGTGCAATGTTCGAGGTTTATTTTTAACGGATTTACAAACGGATAAATCGTTCATTAAATATTTTTACACAATACAGAAATAAGCTTCTTAAAAACTTTAATATATTTTACAATGGTTAACTGTAACTATCGATAATTGTAGGACGCGAATAATTTACACTTATGTTGTATTTACTAGTATTTATAAATAAAATTGTCCATCTTTGTAATGCCTAATAATTTCATTTTCATGCAGTATCAACATTCAATTTATAATTTACACGTGATCTCTGTGTGAAACATGCATTTCCGTTGCCTTCAGAACTGTGCTAAGTTAGGCACAAAGTATCAAACGATGTATATAACGATATCACATAAAGTCATCTGAATCATATCCACTATTTTCGGTGTTCGATATCATATTCGATGTATTGAATAAGGAATTGTAGCTTCTAAAAACAAAAAAAAAACGATTAAAAACCTAGAAAATTTTTTTCGTAATTTCAATCATTTAGACATTAGCTAGTTAATTTACAGTTAGTTATGTAGCCATTACAATTAACAAGAATCTTGCCTGATTTCTGCCTCTTCTTTTTTCTTCTTTTCTTCTGCTTTCTCTCTTTCCTTCTGTTCCCTCATTAGTTTCTTTTTGTCTTCCCTTTCGTTTCTGTCACGTTGTTCTCTTTCTGCTTGAAAATTTACTTCCTCCGAACGTTTTGTTTTAATTAATCTGTTGACAATTGTGTTTACTCGTTTGGAAACATGAATTTTACGAACATCTTTGTCTTTATGGAAGCCAACTTGTCCTACTTCCATGCCTTGAGTTTTCTTTAGATTAGACCACATTGTGTATACAACATCGATATCGTTTATCTTGTTTCCTTCGATGCTATTCGCTTTTACTAGTTGTGCTGCATCTTCTAAAACTGTGCTTGGTATATCGTCTATTGTTTGGCCCTGTAAACAGTGCATAAATACAACAAATTATTGAATTGATGGGGATGATAAAACAGTTCAAATTTGAAGTACTATCGATACAACACAGGGGGAGCTTCAGTTTGGACTTTTGATCCCCTGAATTTTTCCATTATGCATAAATGTTTCAATCAGAATTACGATGTATAATACAATACCTCCTTATTAATAAATATATACTTACAAGTTGAAGACGAAGATACACGTGTGCAGAAGAATACTTATCTACATGAAACCAAACATCCTCTGGCCAACCCCATCTTATAAGGTCCTCGTCTAAAGAAACGGACAAAATATAAATTAAAACAATTGCTTAAATATTCACAAAAGAACTTTAAGAATTCCCACTTACTCTCATGCTTGTCAATACCCATAAATAATGTCACCGGCGGCTGTACAACTGGAATTTAAAAGTAATTGTTACTCTAACCTTATTGTTTGTTATTTTCCGCTTTTTTTGCGGTATAATAGTAACAAATTCGCATAAATACAATGAACGTGCAACATAGTAAATAATGATACCTTCGCTTGTAAAATAGTATACCATTGTTGCTTCGAATATTTCAAATCAAAACACGTGTTATGAATGGTATCTGTCAAATTTTCAGATGTATGTATATAGTAGTGGTGGAGAACTATCGATGGTATTATCGATAAGTATCGCCTTCAAAAACAATCGATGTTTGACGGTTCAGCTATCCGAGAATATTATCGATAGTGCTGCTAATCGATATTTCTCTATTTCTATTTAAAAGGACGACAGCTCTGTGGCGGTTGAATTGAATTGTTCGACCTAGAGGAAAATGGTTTTATTTAGCTTAGGTAAGAGTGCGTGTCCATTTGAGAGTAACTCGCAACAGTTTTACTCTCACATGGACACGCGCTCTTACAGATAGTATTCAAACCTTAGACCATATCAGAGAGAATATCTTCTCTGACCATATGGACCATACCACATGTATGTACATGCTTATAATCCCGACTTCACTTTTTCCTTCGCAAAAACATTCTCCGTGGCTTCATTAAGGAGTAACTAATGAAAGACACGGACCAATTGAAGTTTTCGACACTTCTCGTAGTTTGGTTATTAATGTATATATAGAGAAAATTTTTTACAGACAATTATATTTACCAATATAGTTAATAATTTTAACAAAAAAAAACATTATTATTAAAAATTAACAAATTTATTTTTAAAAACTAACAAGTTTAGAACAAAATTAATAATAAATTAACCATATGTAAAATTAACAACAATAAACTCAAACAAATTATAATATTAGTGAATAAAATGAATACACTTAACAAAATGCTATTCGCTATCCTAGTCATTCTCAATACTTTGATTGCGACCCAAAATCATTGACTCTCGTGATCTTGCACATCTCGATCTATCCTTACATTCTTATTACTTTTTCAATAGTTGTAAAACATATATTAAAAACAAAATAAGAATACATAAAAATGATTGATATATAATTATTGCAAAATTGTATTATGCATAAAAATGATTATTATATGATTATTATTAACAATTTCCATCTTAATACACATGTTTTGCAAAAAAAAAGTATTTCATATCGTGATATACACGAATATTGAACTTTTCCAGTAAATTCCCCACTGCAACTGTGGCGAACAAATGGCAAAGTTTTTTACAACCAAATTTGTTTACAAATGTATACTTATTGTTAATTGTTCACAAGAAATGAAACTTAACAATATAACTAATACATTTAAAAAGAAAATAACAAATTTTCCGCGATAGATCCTAAAGAAAAGGTATGGACACTTCTTAAAAAGTTTATAAAATTGAGAGTCGCAAAAAGTGGCAGACAAAACTATGAAATTCTTAAACTATAATTAGTAATGTATATGAATATGCATGAATCTCAGGATATATTTTGCCGTTTTTGTTTTATGTTAATTTGAAGTTTTATATGCAATTAACAAATAAAACCACCCTTGAAAATTTGTACAAAAAATAAATCTACTTTATTAAATGTATAAAGAATGCATATTCTTTGGTAAGTACATTCCATTACACAGAATTATTATTGCACACTCATTTACAGTTAATATAATATTTTTTTATTTTTGGCACTTTAGAGAGTGCCTCCATGGCCAAATTTTTTTACAAAAATCTAAATTTAGTTACTAATGCATATGTAATGGTAATTAGTCATAAAAAATTAAATTTAACAATAAAATTAATAAGTTGAAAATAAAATTATTTTTATGCATAAAAAAATTGTTAAATAATTTTTAAATGAATAATAATATGACTCTCCTGCTAATATACAGTTCTGCCAAAGGAAATTTTCGTGCATCGTCAAATAAAAATGTAGTGAGATGTGCCGACTTGGTGTTGGTATAGGCCGAACCAGAATCTGCCCACTGTAGCCGCGCCCTGATTGGTCCGTGTTTTTTGTTAATAACTCCTTAACAAAATCACAGAGAACATTTTCTCAAAGAGAAAGTTTGTTCAAATGATCTCAAGAATTACCCCCATCAAGGAAATAGAACATTTTAGGACATCCTGTATATGGTCCAAGACTCAATCAACTGAACTGTTTACAGAACTTTCGTATAGACGGTGTTGCGGTTTGTGTTACGGATGTTAAGAGTGAATTGGCCAACTATCTGTGTATATTTCGTTCTATGACGTAGCATGAGAACTCTCCTTTTCAAACGCACTTTTCTTAAAACAGTTGTCGCTGCATTTTGTAATCGCCTTATTAGTTCGTGCTTATTCGTTGAACGTACTTGACCTTCGAAAAATTTGTGACAGCAGATCGTCAAATTAATTGAATATAGAACGGGTGGTGCATTGAAAAATAGACAGCGCCATCGTCGCTCTGTTATGACTTTCGTTGCGTGTGTAATAACTGTTAACAAAAAGACGACACTGGAAAGCGTCGTTTGCTGAGGCGAATTCGTGTCCACTGTACCTACTATGGTTTCATTAGTGAAAGAAATTCATTAGAGAACGTTCATCTGTTCACGGATTCTAAACGCAAAAAACATTAACGGGGCAGTCGAAGCTTACAGGGTTGCCTGCAGTATGCCCACAGTTTGCAATAGAGGAATATTATGGCTGCAGGTGAGGCCAGCACAACAAAGCCTCGTCAAGAAAAGCAATACGACTATCTCCTTAAATTCTTACTGGTGGGTGACAGCGACGTTGGAAAGCAAGAGATCTTGAGTGGACTCGAAGATGGTGCTGCCGAATCTCCGTTTTGCAGCGGCAGTGGTATATTTTTTAACTTTTTCTTATTTCCTTCCTTTTTTTTCTTTTGTTTGTTTAACTTTGATATTTCTTCCCTCGTTAGACTTTTACGAGTACATTTACTTTACAAACAAGTTCGTCTAACCTTTAGCATGCCTCGGTGTACAGATGATGCTCTCGTTATACAATGTTTTCTTTCTCTATTTGAACAATGGAAAATGCATTTGACAGCTTGCACTTAACCCTTTGACTGTGAAACGCGCTAACACAAAATGTGCCAATCAAATATGCAGCGGATGCACCAACCATAATATATAGTATTCAAGGCGATATTATAGAAAATATTGAGCAAGAAGCAATGTGTGTGGTCAAGCTTTTATTACAAACTCTGATCTAAATAGTTATTTTACTTAGGTCTTTATAAGCACTGTACGCAGTCAAAGGATTAACAAAGGTGTTGTTCGTTAGAATATGCTGTAGGACTTCGAAAAACTTATCATTTGTACTATCAAGTACTGCAGTTGCATCAGCGATATGCAAAAACGTTAAACACAAATAAATGTTTGTTTTAGCATACAAAACCACCACCATTCTACTAGATGGAAAAAGAGTAAAGTTACAGTTGTGGGACACATCGGGTCAAGGTAGATTTTGTACAATAATCAGATCTTACTCTCGCGGTGCACAAGGTATAATTTTAGTCTACGACATTACCAATAAATGGTCTTTCGACGGTATCGACCGATGGCTGAAGGAAGTGGAAGAGGTACCTTCAAATTAAATACCTTTAATTTTAACTTATAAGTGTGCTAGGAATTTGATTCAAGAACTTCTGGAATTGTTTTTATAAGTACAGTTATGCTAAATTCAATGAACAGAGAATTGAAAAGGGTTTTAGCCAATTTCTATAAAATTCTTGTGATGAATGTAGTTCTATAAAGTTTTTTATTCAATTTATCACAGTAGCTATAATTTCTAGCACAGCATATATAATTTACATAAACATCTGAGAAAACTGGTTGCGACTGTTCCTTTCTCTATCATATTACAGCATGCTCCAGGGGTACCAAAAGTACTCGTTGGAAATCGTCTTCATTTAGCGTTTAAGAGGCAAGTCGGAGAGCGAGACGCTGAGGCATATGCAGCTAAAAATCATATGGCGTTTTTTGAAGTTTCGCCCCTTTGTAACTTTAACATTCGTGAAAGTTTCTCGGAACTTTCGCGTATGGCGCTACATCGTAACGGCATGGAAAGATTATGGCGATCCAATAAAGGTAATTTTTTGTTTTGCTTTAGATTACTGGGTAAGAGTATTATTATTACAGAATGATCTGATTGTGTCGGTTTCTAGTTCTCAGTCTTCAAGAGCTCGCCTGTCGTGCGATAGTAGCACGAACAACGGTGTACGATATCGATCAGCTTCCGTTGCCTAAATCTATTAAATCTCATCTAAAGTCTTACGCGATGACGACAACCTCTCAGTTACGTTACAAGGGAAACAGATTGTTGAGCTCGAGTAAAAGCCTTGGTTCCCACCATCGAAAATTACGTTTCGTTGGGGTTGGTTACAACGGGCTGTCGATACCAGGTAGTTCGCCCATACCAGATTCCCGTACCAGTTGCGTTGGTCGTAATTCCTGCGCGATATCTTGAGGGTAATTGTCCAGTTGCAGTTAACTGAAATGAACATGCAACACGGTATCAACGTTCTTCCTTCCTGTTTTGATGTATAACGTTTTTGATAAAATGTGTGCCATCCGAAAAGTGGTAAAGAATTTTGTAATATTTCATCTTAAATAATCTAACTATGTACAGTACGAATCGCTCACCACGTAAATGGAAATGTGATTTGTCATACAATCAAGAAGTTTCGATATGACCACAGAACACAATTTTTATGCTCGATGTGTAACAGCAATTCTATGTTATAATATAATAGTTTTCCACGTTATATTCTTCCGAATTTCGAAAACTTAAACGTGCACTATATTAAATAATTCTAATGATAATGAGCTTAAACCGAATTAATTCTGTGTGGATTGCTATGAGTGTGCTCTATTTATTTTACAACTATATATACAATATATTGTAGTATCTGGCATTTTGTATAAGCAAAAGATTGCTTAATATTTTTCGTGTCATTTCTCGTATAATGTCTGTCATAAAGATTTTTAAAAATATCGCGAACACTTGAAATTCGAATACAGTCGAGATGTTTTATCGTACACAAGTAACAGTCTGTTTTAGATTTATACTGTTTAGCACTATTTTACTATATATTTGTGAGCCGTTGGTCTTTTCATCTAATTAAAAGGCATCAAAGTATTTGATACATTTTGGTGCGCGCAAATGTTTTAAAACGGAGAAAGTAAGAAATGTTGAAGTGAAAAGTACAAGTTTGCTAAGTCTACAAGGGTTGTGGTGTAGACCAGGAATAATATAAGTTGAATAGTTTAGAGCAGCTAATTGGACATTAGCATGTAAGAATAAAGTTCCCAACATTAATATCTATAACTGTTTGGAAAAAGCCCTCGATTTTTGTACACTAATTTTCAATTTTGAATAATATAGCGAATGGAGAAAGTAACTTTTGTTGTATTACTTAAAGATTTGTATTTCAGTATCTGTGTTACAGTAAATGCAACGTTCGTCTCAAGTATTTAATTTTATTATCTCAAATCAATTTTTTACAATAACATTTAATTATACTATTTAATTTTATATTATTTAAATTAAATAACGGTTTTGTTATGTATTATTTTATTTGTACAGTGTAGACTTATAAAAACTACGTTGTGTATCGTGTAAATATCAAAAGATATATATTAATATATTTCAACAAATTTCACTGATAAAGATTACTGTGTCCCTGTAACATTGGTAATTTTTCTCCACTCGTTCGGCTACTTTTCAAGTTCTTTCCTTTCACATAACATCTACTCTTCTATTGAAAACAGCAAGTGTTAATGTGAAATTGTAGAAACTTGAATGAAATTTATTGAAATATGCGAACAATTTATATGAATCTTTTTTTTAATAGACTACATAGCATCGAGAAGACATGTAAAATGCATTTATAATATGTAAGATGCAAATTAAATTATATGTATATATATATATTATAGCGGCTATTATTAATTAATGCTGTTTTACATAATTACGACAAAAATGATTTATTTGTCTATCACATGTATCATTAAATGTACAATAGAAGTTATATGATATTTTCAAAACCGCATTTTAATATCGTTAATGTTCCAATAACTTTTAATAGCTGCTTACTGTTCTTTTGGATATTTAATCTTTTACACCGTAAAATTTACGGAATGGCTACGTGAACTACATGGTAGCGGCATCTATTGCCAATAGTGCGGTATTAATTGATAATTAATGTCTTTCAAACACCTAAATATCTTTCGTATTTACAGTCCTATCAGAAAACTTCAGAGGACAAAGTGAAAAAAATTTTTTATGTCGTGTTTTTTAATGAAATTTCAAGGTCACCGGTGTTTTTTTAAATGGAATTCAAAAACTGAATTTAGTGGATACCACCTTTTTGACCTTGAAATAACCTTGAGCAATAATAATCATGTTCAAGCGGATGAAATGTGGAAGTATGAAACTTACGCGTTCCAACAAAGATTGCGCGTTGTTTACGTCGGGTTGACCTTTACATATCATAATAAATGTTCGAAATGTTGACCACCCTCATTTATGCAATGTTGCAATCTTTTAATAAATTAGACTGTAGGCATTGTCGAGTGACTTGCAATAGTGTCACTTTTCCTCTGAAGTTTTCTGACAGGACTGTAAATACGAAAGATGTTTAGGTGTTCCCATTTATGAGGAACACCCTGTATATATAATATACAGGTGGTGTCAGTTGAGAGAAAAAAGTTATCCACTCTCTCTCTCTCTCTATCTCCCTCCCTGTCAGTACCAGAGTATGCATGACAGCGTGGTAGAAAGGGAAATTAGAGTGGAGGAACAAGTTTGATGTGGCTTCAGTGCGCAGCAGTGCGCAGGCAGCTTTGAATATGGTTAGTTGTTTTCGTTACACTCTTCTCTAGTATACTCCGTGGTTTCGTAGGCTGTTCAAGTGTTACAAATTGTTACTATTTAGATAACCTACAGTTATCAGAGTGCAGTGAACACAAATAATTATAATAAATTTACCGAATAATCCTCCGTCGCGAACATAGTTGCCGATGATAGTTACGAATGCATCCATCATACACAAGTACACAAGCGAAGCAATTTAATATTTACAACTACTTGTAATCAGCGTAATACAGTGAGTAGTCGATTTCTATAAAATTAGACATGTAAACAAATTTTCAATAGAAATGTTGTGCTAACTGAACATGCTATGTAATTACAACGATTATATACTTGCGTTTACACTTCAAGATTTAAAATGCAACGAGAAGAAAAGCAATTAGATTCTGCATTGGAAGCGATTATTTTAAGAATAAATGACCTGAAAACGTCCATAGCTTCCATGATATTTAAATTAGAACACGAGTACGAGACACTGAATTGGCCTAATTTTCTTGATAATTTCGCACTTATTTCGGGACATGTAAGTAAAGTTACACAATCAGTTCGAAATATACCTTAAGTTTGTATTTGTCTGTCTGATTTCAAATTAATTTAACAATGCTCAAATCGTACTGACAATGACTAATTCTATTGGAAATAAATTGTAGTTAACCAGTCTTTCAAAGATTCTGGGACATGATAAGGCTCCAAACTTACGAAATCTAACAGTTTTACCTCTACGGCTATGTCCAGAGAAAGACGAAGAATTATATCGATTGACAGAAGGTAGAATTTCTACGTTTGCTCATGATTTGGTACCGGATTACCTGCGAACCAAAGTGGAACCTCAAGCTGAGCAAAAGATGATGCAGCTTGAAGCAAAAGCTGCAAATTTAAATTATGAAACTTCGCATGTAAGACATATGTTTATTATATATGTATATGTTCCCTATATATATATATTCATTTATTTATATATTTATATAAATTTATATATATATATTTATAAAAAGTAGTAGTAAAATACTTTTGATTAAAATTTCCTTATCTTTCATAATAATACAGTCAAATGTAAAGATTCAATGAAACATTCTTTAAATTTTGACTCTAATACTCTTGTTTGAACTCCTTAAGAGACACAGATACTATTCTACATCTGTAATGTCTTATTGTAGAAGCTTAAGGATAACTTAAGATGTTCTATTTCTCTGTTAATGTGCTAACTATACAACAACTAGGACTGCAATGTAAGCTACTATCAGCTAGCTTTCAGCTTCTATTAGTTCCATTCGCTTTGGACTGAAACTAAGAAAAACATCGTTTTACATAATATAGTAGTATAAAATAATTTCACTATTTTGAGGATGTTTTTAAAAATATTTTCTGTATCTTACAGTTCTACGAAATGGAATATTTTCTCTTGGAATATTATTTTTTATCAATTAGAAATATTATCTTTCATGTTAATTCTTCTTGAAGTGACTTTATTTTTAATTAAATAGATAGAATGTACCAATTAATTTGACGCTATTAGAGGAAATCATTGTTAAACATTTTATTTATGTTTAATATTTGTGTAAAAGAAGAAATTAAATATACATAGTGTATAGTTTCCTCTGGTAGTTTAGAGTAATCATTTTATAATCGGTCCATTTAGCGAGTGGAACACGTGAAATGTTTTGTGTCATTTATAATATATTTTGAATTATATATATTTCAGAAACAAGTGGCACAATACACCAAAGTTATTAGCCATATATGGGATATAGCGAATAAAGCACGAGAAGAATGGGAAAGCGAAGCTGGGTCTAGAGCAACTCAAGCTCAGACTAGTAGTACAGCAGATACTCACGCTCTTGTAGCTGCTGTAGGTATGGGTAAAAGTTTGAAGGTAAATCTTATTGGTAGTACTTATTTACTTATTTATTTCACTGTGTATTTGCATATATTTTTTGTAACGCGTGTTCTTATTTATTTCAGTCTGATACTGTCCAAATGGTTCAGTCTGGCGTTAATTCTGTTCCTAGTGGGATGATGGTAGGTAGACCAGGAAGTCAACAACAAGCTTCAGGGCAAGGATCTCTAGGAAATCCACCTAGTAAGATATAAATGCACTCGCTATATTTATATATGCTTTTTAATCATCATTATTTCTGTTAATGTCAAATACTTTTTCAACATTTACAGTGGGTCAAATGAACAAAGCTCCAGGTGCAATTAAAACTAACATTAAAGCAGCATCACAAATTCATCAATATAGGTAATGTGCATATTTTAACAAACTTATTCTTAAGATGGTTAAAATTATTATAATTCTAACTTCTGTTATACCTACAAAATATTGCAAGTATTTGAGAGAACATTTTTTAAACAATATTTAGTGTTTGATTTCAATTTTTGTCTGAAATTATACTTAAGGAGTACCTTCTTTATATATAATATTTGTAATAAAAGAATGTAATATGTTCGTGCACAAAATTGTATTTTATACATCTTACGGAGAAAAATAGCAAATCGTGTTTATGAATGAAACAAATTCGTATTTATTTCTTAGTTTTTCCAAGATACGATTGCGTATGATCGTGGAGATAATCGTCTATTTGTAACTGGGACAATCGTTGCTTCTAAACCATGTTCTTGCATCCAACATAATCTATCCTGAAGAAGCAGGGACTCTGCAGATGCTTGTAAAATTAATTGTAGAGCAGTATACATTTCTACCATCTTCAGTTTGTCGCGATGCATCTCCCATAGTTTTAACATATTTTTCTCGTGCACTTCAGCACTAAATCGCATATCTAAAGAAAATAAATTGAATAATGTACAGGATATTTCTGATACAATATAAAATTTTTATAAAACTTGGAAAAGAAATATTAACGTTACCTTGCTGCTCTCTGTTCGCTTCTTCTCGTGTTTGTAAAGTGTATCTGTTTAACGAGTCCCGGATGTAAGTTTCAAAGTTTGAACACTGTGACTTTCTCGTTGCTTTTTGAGTACGTTTTATAAGAAACAAGTCATCTGAAAGATGTTTCGTTTCATAAATAATTGTTGATCGCATATTACATTACAGAACTTAAGAGCAAATATGCACATACGTACTTTGAGTTGCATACAATTGGAGAAGAGCTCTTGCAAGCACATAGAAGGAATGTTTATTGTGACTCTCGGTGGACATGTTCGTCCATCTCTCTGCCGATTCTTGGCAGGCTAATCGTAAGAATGGTTGCCTCAAGAAACAACCGATATCAAAATTATTCTTATCGATTACATCCTTGAAGCAAGTGGATAATGGAAAATTGTTAAAATATTGTCTATCAGTCAGTGCATTCGCATTAACGTCGTTTGATAGCGAAAGTTTATGGTAGCAACAGGAGATCATAACAAAAATCCGAGCTGCATCCATGTCACGAAATATTTTTGATGCGCTTATACTAAGATCTCCGCAAGCGTGCAGACCGATCAAACATACATCCGAATTTGTTTGAAATTCATTGTACAAAATTGTTTCGATCGTTTCAATCGAATCGCACGTTAAATCGCAACAACTATATTTAACGTGCTCCGATGACTCGGGATACATTTTTGCTTGCCTACGTTTAGCATTGTTTACGTTTTCCTGATTCTTTTCTAATCCCAGAACTTGGTAACCATACAGATAATAGAGAAGTTGGCAAATGTATCCCTGAAATATACATATTATGTGGAAAATTGAAAACGATAAATACTTCACACTTAATTCATTTTGGTATATGCATGTTCATCTTACCAGACCAGCACCGAGATCGACGATAGTTTTGATTTTAAGCGGTGCGCATTGCATATGCACGAAATGTGCCATATGCACTATCTCGTGTTGTTTTTTATCATTAAGCCCTAATTGGAACTTTTTTGGCAATTTTGTAAATAATTCTGTACTCATGATTGGCAATCGGTCGATATATTTGCACTTTTCGACGAAAACTTTCAATTCGTTCGGCCACTGAGACTAAAAATGAAATACTGTGTATATCGATGAGCAGATTCATTTTTAATTTGATCTATTTATTTACCAACATTTGTTGTTTTTTTCACAACGAAGTCATTGAGTTCTTGATTCTCTAACGTCTCTAAATTATTCGACCACTCTCTCGGGAACGAATCAAGTAATCCCTTCGTTAACAAATCCGTGACAGGTGTATTGTAAAGCCATTGTGTCTCAAAAAACAAATTCAATGCATCCAGGAAATATTTATGTTCTGTACATTTATCTACATGCGCCATCTAATGTAAAAAAGAATAAAAAAATTCTTAATACTGCCTTTTACGTGTCAACTACAGCTGGAATTTCTACAATATTTAGTGTCGTAAACTTTTTAAAAATAATTTATTGTATGAAAATTACATCAACCAAATAACGTCTCTTAAGATTATCCTACAACGTATGTAACAATAAATTAATGATAGCGAGTAAGTTCAACAAAGTATGTAGATTTACAGAATGCTCATTCGATCGCTCTCGCTTGAGCATCTTCGTCTTGATTTTGAATTATCCAGTTTTCCGAATGTCTATTCAATAAATCCTGATTATCTGGTCCAATCAGTGCACGACCCACTCTAACAACTTTCTGGCCGGGCTCTAAATATTTTTTGACAACGTGCATGAGCTGGTCTTCAGTTACAGCTTTCAATTGTTCTCTATATTTTTGGATATCGTCGTCTGTGATGTTATGCGTGAATTTAATCATGCCGCGATTACTAGGAGGAATTGGGACGTCTATACGTTGGAACACACCTAATTTTGCTTCGTCGATATCACTTTGAGAGATCGAGTACTTTGATAAGAAGTCATACGTTTTATCGAATAAATCTAATGTGCGAGTAGAATTGGGGTCCCTGTACGAGTAAAATGTGAAAACTCCATCAGGCGATAATTTTGCACCACCCCCATAAGCGCCACCCTTTTCACGAATTTCTGGGTGTAAATAAACTGACGTGATTAATTTCGAAAGCACTTGCAAAGGTGCGTAATCGGAGTCTGTATATGGAACGGTCAAAATTGCTTTTGCTACATAATTCACCGTGTATGGTAATACATAATGCGTAGCATTCTCTTCCGTTTCAACATTCCGATCTTGTGTATAAATATATGGATCTTTAGGTGTACCCTTTAACGATTTATAGAATTCCTCGATACTATTTAAGATGTTGTCCTTATTAGACTCGGATAGATTGATCGCTGATCGCAAGTGTTGTTTATTCAAAATTTGATCAGATATCTCTTGCATTTTCTGGAATATGAAACTCAAGTCCTGCAGTTGAGCAATCTTCTTCATCCTAGAGACATGTTGTAGTCCAGATATCGATTCCTTGAACTTGGTAACTGGCGAAACTAAACTAGCAGCGCAGCTCATTGCGTACATGTGCCCGGAATCCGCAATTCCGTTTACCAAATTCGCTGCGCTCGCTTTTATCAGCGTTTCAAATCTCCGAAGATCGGACAGTTTCACATTATTGAACACCTCCAACCATAGTTTCCACATATCGTTTGCATTACGGTCCAGACAATACGACTCTATCATTATTCCTTCCTCATATTGAGACAGATCACTCTTATGTTCTACAACGTGACTCATAAAATGTAAACCTCCAGTTTTTAATCGTATCATCTCATCGAAGTTTCTATAATCGTAATTTTCCGTGCCCATTTTTGTGATAATATTGTTGAAAATCGGTAATAGACCTTTTAATTCTGCACTCAGCCCTTGTGTATTTAGAACTCCACGATAGTAACAAACATTATTCGTTGGCTCGACAGCTATTTGTAATGGAACATCCGCTATTATCGAATCCGTGAAGTTACATCGTTCTACGTCCGTTTTTATATCTTCAATCTTTAAGGTAGGAAGAACACTCAGATCTTCCTTCTTTTGTTGTTCTTGAAGCAATGTTTGTCCATCAACATAAATTTGATCTATATCTTCCTTGGAAAGTTGTTTTAACTTCGACTTTAACAATTCCTGTTCAGCTTTCATTTGTTCATGATCGTATTGTTCATTCGGAAGCATTGTTAGCGTAAATTTGTGAGTGTTATCGATAAAGTATGTTTTCACGAATGCCTGAAGATAGTTGGGATTTTTTTCCATTTTTTCTCGGAAATTTTTGATTGCCTCATTAATTCTCAATGATCTTATAAGGTCTCCGTCATGATTCCATAGCGGTGTTAAATTGAAAAGTAATTGTAATCCGAAATTTGAAGTTTGGTGTTTTATGTTAAGTTCGATGCTGTGTAAAACGGCTTCGATCCGATTTCTCTCAAAACCCTTTTCAACGATCTTTTGCACAGTTTCGTTAAAGACGTGCTCTATCTTCCCGAAGTTATCTTCCTGAATACCGAGTAAACTTAAAACGAACATTGTATCTTTGCAATGAGCATCGTAACCAGTCATTGGACCAAAAGCAACTCCTAAATTCGATTCGACCAACGATTTATAAAATTCTGAGTTTGGACCGCTCAAAAGAAGCTGAGATAAGACATGCATCTCGAAGGTCTTTTGTATGTTGATTATATCGTTGCACAAGAAACCGATAGCTATAGTGCCTTGTCGATCAGGATTTGCAGCCATCGGATCTGGTCTACACGAAATACTTTCTTTTCTCGGTAAATCCCAACGTTTCTCTGAAGGTACTACCGACATAGATGTATCAATTTTACCTGCTAAAAATAAGTATCGATCGTTAATGAATTTTAAATGATCTTCTAAAGGAAAGTTACCATACGAATAGATTCTACTATTCGATGGATGATAATACGTTTCATGAAAATTGACCAAATCTATGTGTCTTAGATTAGGTATCACAAGAGGATCTCCTCCAGAAATGACCGCGTACGTGTGACTAGGTAAGATGCGGTTCAATAATCGTTCAGCTAAAATAGCCTGATTTTCATTGAAAACGCCTTTCATCTCATTAAAAACGACTCCTTTAAATATTATTGGTGAATTTTTATCGTTAACGTCTGTGTGCTCCAATCTCCAACCCTCTTGTCTGAAATCAAGTTCTCGCAAATTCGGTTTAAACACCGAATCCAGATATACAGACTGCAAATTTCGATAATCCTTTAAGTTTTGCGTCGAAAACGGATATAAAGTGTAATCAGGTCCCGTCATGGCATTCATAAAGGTAGCTAGCGATCGCCTCAACATTCTAAAGAATGGATCCCTGCATGGATATCTCTCGCTGCCGCAAAGAGTGATGTGCTCCAAAATATGAGGTAATCCTGTAGACTCCTTTGGAGTTGTGCGAAATCCAACGGAAAAGACATTGTTACTGTCGTCTCTGGCTAAATGTAAGTACTGAGCTCCACTGCCCAAATGAGTTAATCGCACTGCTGTCAACTGTATCTCGTCTACATTTGCAATTTCATCTACCACGAAACCATTAATAATCTGTCCTTTTTGGTATTTATTAAACTCCTGAAGGACTGCATTTATTTTATAGTATGTGGGGCCAGTTGTTATACTTCTTGCAAAATTATTATTATAGGATTTTGAGAACAATTTTAATCCCGTTGGGCGGGAACAAAATTTTCTAGATAAATTCGAGATCCTCAGCATAGTTCTATAGTATATAGTACCTACAAAAAATGATGTGATAAAAACATTTGTTAAATCCAATAGCATTGCAAATTTTTTAAATAATATATTCTATTATTATGAAGTAAAACTCACCAACATAAAATGCTAAATATATGGGTAACAATTTACGTTATATCCGCCCTGGAATGAATATTTGAAGATAATTATTTATTTCCTATAATAAATATCGTAATATGTTCAATAAAAATAATTATTTAGTATCACGAATTTTTGGCCGCTAACCTCTACTTGAATTCACGAAACTATTTCTTTCTACATCTTAAAGTTATAAATAAATGTTTAGTTATTTTTAATAATCAATTAAAATTGTGAGAAATGACGTGTCTTCACATTAATAGAAATTAATTTTTAAGAAATATTTTTGTAGTACAAACCTGTGATTCCTTTTTTTTTTATACTTCGGTCACGTTGCAAATAATTAAATCAAAGACAAATATTATTTAACAAACAGTAACATGAATATTAAGTACAAAGATTCGTTAGAATACGATACCAGTTAGTATTAATTATTGTGAACTCTAATCGTGATATTTTTCGGCTATAAAACTACATAAAATCAGAGTTAAATTTTCTCTGTATTTATATGATTACATGTGCCGTTATATTGACAGTATTATCACAAATTAAACGATCGCATTAATTTATTAAAGATTCCTAACAATATATCTATTTTTCATTATACAAACCAATAATTATCCACATATTATCGCGCCTATGTATGACAAAATATTGCATGTCTTGAGGAAATCATATGGACGGAATCGCAACAACAGTTAAATTTCTTCGAAATTCTATTACATACAATAAATAATATAAATGCCACTAATGATAAAATTAGACTCTATCATACAATTAAATTTACACAAATTTATCTTAACAAATTTAATAATAAAATTGTACACATATTATTTTCATACATATCCACCTTGTTCGTGGTAGCGAGTGCGCACGCGCGCGCTACTATTGGTCAGCTGTAATTGTTAATAATTTAAAAACAACGTTAAATCCTGTCGCTACAAGAAATGAGTCAACACCATTTGCAAATAAAAGTCGTTTATGTTGTTCGGTGATAATTTTGGGATACGTTTGGATTTTAGTATAATTTCGATTGTTCCACGCCACGAAGTATCTGAACATAGATGGGAATGTTGTTTCTCGCATCGGCTCTCTCAAAGCTGTAATTCAATGGACAAGCGAATGTGCACGGTGCACGGTAGTTTCGATACGGTTAAAATGCGCGGGCGAACGTGACCAATGATCGTCGATTTTTTCCTCGATTGTCGATTTAATGGAAACGCGTCCACGACACGTCAGAGAAAGCGATATACGAAGCTATGCATCCATGAGACGAGAGACGAGGCGCAAGATCTATGACGATCGAAGAACGCGCACTTCTCGGATTTTTGTGACTGGTAGACCGTCCAGAGACCGAACGATTTCAATTAATCATGAACAGCGCGTGAGTGGATTCCGATGAGATTCAGGACAGGTGAAGCGTCGCGCGGGAAATCGGTATGACGGATTCGCGGTTATCCGTCTATTGTACGCGCTTCGGCAACTCGTCGGTTCGCGCGAGTGGAAGGTCTCGAATGGCGCTCATGTATAATCGCCGGGAGTGCAATGCTAACAAGTAGTCCAGCTGACTCTGACAAAATGGTAGGGTACTCGCGTCCTACAGGAGATAATACGTTTCTCTGTACATAATTCGAACGCCTCCGGTGACGGAGTACGATGAGTACTGATAACCATGACCAAACGGAGCCCTGCGTCAGCAAACCATCCGCGAGAATCGAGTTTAACGCCGACGAGAAAGCGTTCGACGGCAGGCGAATCAAAAAGGAACGGAGCGATGTTAGCGTCGAGAACGGTGACGGCACCGTTAACGTCTGCGTTGCCGATAATAACAAGCAACCACAGCCAAGCCAGCGCCCGGCTGCCGGTAGACTTTCGAACGGCTTCCACGACGGTGACCCACTTCAAGACAACATCGCGGCCAAGTTCACGGCCCTGGTTAACCATGGCACGACTGCCAAACACGAAAAACTTCGTGTTATGCTCGAAGACAGTAGCAGGTAAGCTCAGAATTATTTCTCTCTTGCTCTCTCGTTCTCTTGTTCTCTCAAGTCTCCCCCTCCTTCTCAAGACTCTCGAACACTCTCCTTCTCTCACTGCTATTCAAAAGCTAACTACAGTTTTCAGGCTCTTTGCAAATGAGAATTATAAATGATTTTTTCCACTTCGTTAAGTTTCCATTCGTTGCAAATATATTCCTGTGATAATACAGTCGAATCTCGACAACGCGAACTTTTACAACTGACAAATCTCTGTGAGACAACGATTTTCTTCTTCCCTTCTGTTTCCCTGTAAAAACGTCCATATATCGAAATAAAAACGTTCTTTACTTTGAGAAATATTCGAATCTCTACAAATTAATATTTACCTGTCCGAATTTGATAATTCATGGCTAGAAATTCTGATTATCAATCGTTTATAGCCTGTGTATATTAACCTCTTGCCTTACGATTTAATTTCGATTTTTCGGACCAAAATGTACTACGTAACGCATTGCACAGCTAAATGTCGGCTGCTGAAAACCTGATTACCAGTAATATAAAATTATATTAAATCTTTATTTTTATAAAATAGTAACATATTTTTAAAAAAGGAATACTGTATTTTTTTAGTTAATATTTGTTGAAGGTTGTTTGGTACTAAAGTTGTACTAATTAGCGTGTGGTACACCATGAATATTCTATATTTTTGCCAAGTAGATATAGCAATTGAAAATACATAAAAAGCTGAAATGTAACAAATTTCCTTTGTACCAAACAATTGCCAATAAGTAAAACATCTGTGCGTTATTTAGTTTCAACAATATTTGGCTGTAACACATTTTATCTTACGTTTTGTATAGTTCCAGGGGTATCTAGAATTAAAATTATGACGAGTTCTTTTAAACTATAAGAAAGAACTGTGTCTTTCAGAATGATTTTATTTAATTTGTGCTTTAAGAATAGTTGTACCATAAACTTATTGTGCTATAAGAATAAACCTATTATCGAAGGTATGTGAAATATCAGTTTTCCTAATTGTACATTGGTTCTTATACATAGTGAAGAATCGAAAACACGCATTCAGAATATCTTTTCACAAATTGAACAACTCAAAATAGAAGAAAAACTGTTACTGTACCTGAAACTTCCGCTATCATTGAACAATCCTGGGGGAACTATAGATCCATTGAGACAACCATTAAATCCATTGGGTAATCGTTATGAAATTCACCAAACTATTATGTGGATTAAGACACATTTGGAAGAAGACCCCGATGTCTCTTTACCAAAGCAAGAAGTCTACGACGAATATAAGTAAGTGTGAAATAGTTATTGTTTATCTTAGAGTAAGATGTATTATTTTCTACTTCGAAATTTCTTTGCAGCATGTACTGTATGCGTAATTCTATGAAGCCCTTATCAACCGCCGACTTTGGAAAAGTGATGAAGCAAGTGTATCCACGAGTTCGGCCTCGCAGACTTGGCACAAGGGGCAATTCGCGTTATTGTTATGCTGGAATGCGCAAGAGAGTTAAATTGGATTCTCCGACATTACCAAACATAGCTGGAACTCAAGCTGTAAGGCGCAAGACTGTACTCCGAAACATTCAAAATAATTCCTGCAACAGAAAACCTAACAGATTTGCTAGTCGCCTTGAAAATATGCTTTTCAAAGATTCCTGAAGCGAGGAATATTTCTAAGTAGATGCTTAAACTTTTAGGGTGATGAGGTAGACGAAAATATTACGGAAGAAATGTTGGGAGCTGCGTCTACATTGATAAAAGAATGGGCAGAGAACTTGTTGGGCTTAAAATTTCCAACTCTGAGTGCCTTAGCACGCCATCTTGTTGATAATCTTCACGTTAATACACGATCATTTGCTGCTGTGTGCATATTGTGCGCTTCGGGTGATTCCAATGCATCTACGAACAAAGGTGTGTTATTAAATGTACACTCTGTAGAAAGTGTGTCGCATCGAGCATAACTTAATAATAAAATTATGCGTTTAGAGTCTGGTACGGATGTACATGTGACTCCTTTGTCTACAAAATCGGGAAAACTTCGGGAAGCACAGTTACAGTTACAACGAAAGTTACAACAGCGGGAGCATATAAGGGATCAAAAACATCATCATTTCGATGCTGTTGTCCAGGTGAACTATCCAAGCTATGCGAGCTATGTTTACATAATAAAATTTTTTCAGAATACGATGATCCTAATATTTGTATAAATATTTGCAGAATCAGAACAAAGAGAAGACTGTCGATAATAAATCTGGCGCAAACAAGGGAAATAAGAAAGCTAAGTCCATTCAGTCGTCGCAAGGTACGAACGTATCGAGCGGACAGAATGCATCGGCGAAGTTTAATTCGTCTGCCGTGGTTACCAGCCGGCAGAAAAGGGTTCTTAAAACAAGTAGTCAGCCATGCAACATCTCCCTGGAATCCAACTGTGATAATGTAGTGGTACAATCGATCGAAGACATACAGAATAATAGCAACTCTAGTGTAGTGATGACCAACTGCGTAAATACACAGCGAGATGTCAAGCCGAAAAATTCCAGAAAGCGTGCCAATCCAATTATATTGAACCAACAACAATCAGATACCAGCCCGGAAAAACAAACGAAACTCACAGAACAGCAAACCCAAGAGAATGTCGAACATTCCAGTATGTTGTTGCCTAAGCTTACACCTGTACAACATCATCATCCTGAGAAACTGTCGGTGGCACTAACTGGTAATCTGAAACCTAGCAAGTGTAATGTCGGCGAGGCTGTTAGTAACCAGCCCGCTAAAAACTGTGATATTGAACTGTCAGTATGTACGAAGAGTTGTGTTAAAGTGAACGGTTGTCCTAGCAGTTTCGAACGTAGTTCGAACGCAGCCGAGGAATCTACGATCTTGACGAAAGATCAGATTCGATTGTTGCAGGAAAATACAAATCTCATAGGTAAAACGGAGAAACTCCGTTCGATTAATTCGGACTCGTTGGACGATTATTTGAACGGCGGTAACAATTCCCAGGAGCAAGAGGAGGAATTACTACAGTATTTTCAACAGAGTAGCTCGTCAAGTTCGGATGTTGAAGCCAATACTATAACTACCGATGAACAAATATCAAGATCTGATAAAGTGTCGCAATTAAGACTAATATTACAGCAGAACTTGAAATCCAGTACTCTGCACGCGCCTTTAGATATACTACCATCCGCGATTATTCGGCAGAACGTTGAAAAACGCGAGATCACACAGAAACATAATTTAATACTACCAACGCTGCTGAACCATTCGAATCAAAGCAATACTAGGCGTAGGGTCAGTTTCGAGACGAACGTCGTCGAACACGTACAAGATTCGAATGTTATCATGAACACGGTACCACAGAGTCCGAATACACGTCGTAGAATATTTAATTTCACACCGATATCGCCAGGTCCGCATTCACCCATCAACGGCCGTACTTCCAAATCGAATTCCGCGAACGCTAGTCCATTTGTCTCGCCGCGAAACACGCCTGTGCCACGCTCGAGGAGTAATTTGCAACCAGGTAGCTCCAGGGCTCGTGCTCACAAGTCGTTCTCGCGCTCTGTCTCCTGCAGCATGCCTTATACTAGTAAGAACGATACTTTTGTTGTTCCTACCAGTGGTCCAGAATTAGTTAGGCAAGCATCCACGCCGCAAGTACCGTTGATCTCGACAAAATCGTCGGAGGTACAGGTCGGCAACGGTACAACGCAAATTTCTGTTACTCCGAAAGTGGAAGCACAGGGATCGTCGTCGCAGTGCGCCGCGTTCTTGTCTTCTGACCTAGCGCCGCAAAAGCAACTGCTCATCAACTATCCGAGTCAAGAGAATCTGCAAGAAATCAAGAACGTGTACCAAAAGAATCAGCCCGACCAAGAGATCAGCGAATTGTTCCACGGCAACAAACAGTTCTCCAACGAACTGTACCGGTCGCAGTCGGTTCCATTGCACAGGATGGTCAATCCTGCGTTGATGTCGCCGATCTCGACGCAGCATTGCTTGTCCACGTTTCAGAGTCAGAGCTTCAACCCATCGACGAATAGCTCTATAGCGCCTACACCAGTACCTAGCGAATTCAACGACTTCGGGTCGATCGGCCCGACAGAGGGGACTTCAGCGTACTTGCTCGACGATGTGGATCCAAATTTTATGTCGGACGAACAGCATTTTCTGATGAGCGACAAGGAGATAACGTCCGAGAATATAACGAACATATTAAACATTTTGGACGAGGAGGGTGCGCAGAGCTTGCAAATACTACCAGACCAATCCGCCGAGGAGAGCTTGATAGAGAACAACGCGATCGTGCTGGACACTTTACCAAATTCGAACTTGAACTTGTCGGAGGAGGATGTATTGGACCCGTCTAACGTGCACGATATTCCTGTGGCCGGAGACTTGCAGAAAATAATACAATCACGGTCGTACCCCAACACACCATTGCCTGTGCCAGTATCCACGTACACGTCGTCTTACACGGAAGACAGCAACGGATCAAGATCGTATCCTTCGACACCATTGCACACAGTCCAATCACAGGAGATTTATCAAGAGACCAATGAACCAATGCTTTCCAGTCCCACTTTGAACTCTTTGAACTTACATAGCGAAACAGTGAACGAATCCGCTTCCGGCAGTTTGTGTAGGAATGTTGTGGATCTGCTCGAAGCGAATTTTCTTGGGGAAACAGACACCGAAACGAACGATTTGGACCCGCTTGGTAATTTCGATGGATTGCAGGACGACGATTCGTTAACACCTTTGTTCAATGAAGTGACAGAGCCTAATCGTTGAAAGCATACACACCCCTTTCCCCTCCCCCACACATACAGAGAAGTAATTCATGGATCTTGAGAATTTACATAGTGATCTACCAAAGGTTGGAAACATAATTCTTAAGTTGTATGTTTGTAGGATTTTATTCGACGCTGAAATAATTCTTTGCATAAGTACTACAGTTCAATATGCAAAGCATTATGATGATAGTATACAGGTTGAGCCAATATGTATAGCCTTCGTATCTTCGACACTATATAGGAGTGATAGAGCAATTTGTTTAATAAAAATTGCACCGTAAACAAGTTACTAATTCTCTCTTTCCTTGTTTTTTTTTTTCAATAAGTTGATGTGACCTCAACTGTCATCTACAACTTCTTTATTGTCGAAGATATTCAAGGTGATAATTATATCGGTGCACTCTGTATAGCGTTCACAAATAAGTCTTACTTTCTTGTGCTTAAATCGAGTAATTAATATTACAGCGATCAAATAATCATATACATACCGATTTGACCCTATTTACAATAAATATTTATTTTATATTCGATAGAAAGGAGTGTAATAGTAAAATTTGATAACAGCAGAACTTTCTTCCGTGCGTAGTTTCGATCATGATTTACGTGGCTTTGTACCTCGGAATATTGAATTTCGTTGAAATTATTCATCATTTTACTATACATATACTATACAGGTTATTCCATTTATCCTGCACGCCTTTACATCTCCGTCGCGTTTGAGGAAAGAGAAGTAAATTCGAGTAAATCTTCAACAAGTTTGTCTTCGGATATCGTTCTCTTCCGTTAAAGGTAACCAAGACACGAAGACGCGTACGATAAACGAAACAGCCTGTGTGTATACACTTATATACTATATACATATGTATATAAAAGAAAATTGTCATCTGATTCTAATGTTATCAATTTATCTTAATTGCAGTACCATAAAAAAAAAATGAGAGCAGCTTACGATGGGGAAAAAATCAGACACAAATTTAAAAAAATTACAAAGTTTGACCAGTAAATTAGAAATAATTTCAAAGCAGATGTAAGTGTACAATTCAATTTAATCTATAAAGAGCAGAAAACAAAGTGAGTAACTGCCAATTTTATTCACTTAAGATTTGTGTCGCTAAGTTTTTTAAGTAAGTAACAAAGAAAAAAAAAAAGAACACTGTGATGTAAATGTAAATCTCTGAAATATATTTCTTGAATTTGCCATTAGAAAAACTAAAAAAATGTGTAAATGTCTCCAGTGGGAGCTATAAGCGTCTTTGGTGGAGCATTGAGTTTGCAAGTGTGAAAAAATGACAAGGATGTTGCTCAAAAATGGAGCGGTCGTTGCTATGAGAAGCATTTGAGATTCGAATAAGTGGAAGTTGATTTTATATAGAAATACTTTATATTCATCGTTTTGAAACGTTTGTTTCTAAGTCATTTGAGAACGCGTTATTGCGACTTTGTTATTCTAAGAAATACTTCGATCACCTGCTGGCCATGGGTGAGAACTTCTTTTTACATAACAAATTCGGCATTGAACCCAGTATATAATACTCTTCTGAACCTCGAAAAGTCAAACTGCGAGTATATGTGTAACTGCGTAAATATTTTATTTTACTTTACTTTGTATCTCTACAAATTGTGAAGCTTGTGTGTTTTTCAACGAAACCCCTTGCAAAACAATTAAATCAGAAGTATTCAAACTGCAGTCATCCGGTATTGCTTCACCCGATTGTGAACTTTTTGTTGTATATTCTCCAAAATTTTGACTCGGCTCTCGTACAGCTGTAAAGACTATTGTTTTCTAATATATGTATACATATAAATTGCTGTTTGCATTCTGATTTTTTAAAAATTGAGTTGCACGTTACAAGTATCCTTCGAGTACGGAGCTTACGCGTATAATTTAAAGTTTGAGAACTTCTGTTTTAAATTAAATAAAATATACTCTTAAAGACGTAACGTCTTATACTTCGATTTTGTACTGGATTCTACATCGATAATAGTGCTATATAATTGTTATTATAGCGCGGTCTTTTTTCATCGTACTTTGTTCGTTAATGAAATCCAAAATTATCGTAAGAACACCGCCAATTTATATTTTTCTATGACGCTCTTAATTGGGAACTTTACCAATTGGATAGTTGTTTAATTGACTTTTACTTATACACATTATAATTAGCTAGCTTTCGAAGCTAGGAAAGGTAGACACGTTATAGGAAATATCTCTTCGTTTAAAATTATTTTTTTAGGTCGAAGTCTTAATGATGCGTTTCACATTGTAAAGTATTACATTTTTATAAAATATAGAGTAGTAAAGGTAATTTACTTGCAAACGATCGCAAAACAATGTAAATTGTTGCATAGTATGATTTTTGTGAAATCTTGATTTTTTTAAACAGTTATTAGTGACATACAAATGGCATGAACCAAATTCTTGTTCTCATATTGATGACACACATTGATTAGAAAATTCAACGAGCAATTGTTATGACAATAAATACAAATTTATTTGGTCTTTGTATTTTTGCAAAATTTATTCTTATTTATTTATACTTAATGTTACGCTTAGAATTACAAGGAACGAAAACGTTCCGAAGGCATTTGGTTCATGCTATTCCTATACAATATAAAATATAAGGCATTACATTGCTAATAACTCTTTTTTATTGCCATTTTTCATACTGTAACTAAATCAACAACTATTTGTGAGAATCCGATGAATTTCGAATCCCGTGACTCTAGATAATGCTAAGCATGTATAATGCTTTTCAATTTCATAGCATGTCCATATTAATCTTTTAACGGATACTGTGAATAGAGACATACTAATCCAAATCTTCGAAGGACATTTATTAAATTTAGCAAGAAATCTTTCTTTTTTCTTTCATGATAAACAATAATAGCCCGGTATACCACGAAATTATAAAACGAACTGAACGACAGTTGCTCTTTAGGAAAGTTTTAAACATAACGAAAATGCCAAGAATAGTATGCGTGTGCGTGCGTGATTATTGTCAGTGAAACAAATATGTTGGCTTTTTTAGTTGAAATCCGTGAAATCTGGTGTGTTAAAACACTGCCAAAAATGCTTTTCGCTGGAAAGAAAATGTAGTCCATCGCTTGCAGGATCGTCGATAGTGGGTTTGAACGTGGCCTCGTCAACAGATAGAGCTTAAAAAAACTCCTGAATCCTGGTTCAATTTTCATGAGAGTCATTGTATTTGTTGTGCCGACAGTATAGTGCATGCGTGTGTGCATCAGGGTGTCCAGTGTCTCTCCGAAATACGTTGAGATATTCACGGAAATGTTTACCGTAAGAATTTAAGGGAAACCGAGATTCTTTCGGGAAAGTAATATCCATTGAATATTTATTAAAAATGTTGCTCAAAGTTTGCATAAAATATGGATAGATCCCTGTAAAAAAGAAAACATTGCTTTTTTCTTCGTTTCTCATTTCGCAGGTACTGCAGTATTCCTTTGTTAGCGTGACTCCGGTGGACACGGTGAGATAGATGCTATCGAGTATAGTAGTCATGGACAATACTTCGCGTCTACTAACAAGGGAGCACTGTACTACGATTCACCTCTTGAAACATCCTCTAATTACGTCCTTCGTATACTCATACATACATATGTGTAGAGCGTGATTAGGCTAAAGTAACATTAGAAGCAATTACCCCAGAAAGTTAAAGACATTTGATAAAAAAAAATTCTTACACGTTTATGACGCCCCTCCCACGCACAGAATATTTTTATGTATCGTACATGTATCTATACGTGTATACAATATTTATATGTCTGATATCGTATATACACCTTTTGCAATAAGCTTCTGCCCGGGGACATTGGTGACAACGGCAGATTATAAAAGTGAGTAAATTAATGAAATCGGTAGTGCTAGCGTTCGACGATTACTTAGTTGCAATCACAACTGTATGGAAAATAAACATTTCATCATTTCCATTTTATCCAAAGAAAGGCAATTTCAATAGACTAGCAAATTCTTGTTAAACATATAATACATCATCGATTCTATATTTAATTTCTCATCAAATTGAAATTTATTTGTATGAAATTTCTTATTTTTCTAGAACAAAGTTTTCTTTCGTGTTAAAACTCTTTCTTTTCAATGGAATGGCGTAAAGAAACTTCATTTTTCAATTACAGTTGGTTTTAGCAGTTTATTATGATCGAAGAAGTGGTTTTTAGCAGTGTATTTTGCAACGTTTTATATGGTGATCGTCTTTTGTCTTCGCGTTTCCATCCCTACCTATTGGAGGAACAACGAACCGTAAAGTAATACTGGTTGCCAGCCAATAGGGGCAAAACCAAAATAGCTCCCATTGTTTCAAAATGTAAATATATATGTTATACACGACATGTTCTTGTCAACTCCTAAACAATTGTCATGAAAAATCATCGTTAAGTTTTATAATCGACTATTAATTCAATCAATCGATTAAACTGATCACGATTTTTTAAATTCCTTTTTCCGTTCGTACGAACCAATCGATTGCATAAATTAAAAATGTTCATTGAGCAGTACCGAACTTGTTAATTTCAACTTGTTTTTACTAACAAATATAGAGATATTTGTCTTTATCGACGCTCGTAGATTGCTACAATGCTGCAGCAGGTACTTATGTTCGAATACGTCAATTATTTGGCGCTGCAAAGCGACGGTAGAATATTATAGTATGAAGGAAATCTACGTTCGACTCGTAACTCTCAGGCAGTGAAACGGAGTTGATAATTTGATAACTATTTTGACAGTTAGGTGCGTGTGTGTGAAATTACAATTCGCACCATAGAATACCATGGAGTAGATTGGAATACGATTAACATAACAATTGTTATTGTGTTCGACAATCTTCTCGTTTTCTAACCAGTTTACATTAAAGTCCTAATAGAATTAATCGAGAGAGCAATATATAATAATAGCTATTTGATAAGAAACGAAGTTTTATATTTGTCAACCGTGAAACCATGTTGAAACCGAAAGCTCTTACACAAGTACTTAGTCAAGCAAATACAGGTGGAGTAGAAAATACATTGTAAGTATTATGTGTAATGAACATTTTTCTTATAGCTGTTGCAAATATTCTAAATGGCTTGCCTCTTTCGTATATTGTGCAATAATCATTCAAAACAATTTCAGCTTGTTAAACAGAGACGGTGGTTTATTAGCTTATAGTGGGTACGGAGATAAAGATGCAAGGGTAACTGCTGCGATCACAAGTAATATTTGGTCAGCTTATGAAAAAAATGGACGAAATGCATTTAAGGAAGATGAGTTGCAATTTGTGCTAATGGATTGTGTGGTAATTATTATATATTATGCTATGTATTCGATATATAAATCAAACTGTTCAAATGAGGCAGAATGTGAAATAAGAAAATCATATAATTATACAAATTCTGACAGGAAACTTTGATAAAATTTGAAAATAATTCTCTTGACGAATAAATCTTTTGTAGGAGGGGAAAGTTGTAATCACTGAAGTAGCAAATTTGTTATTATGTCTATATGCAAAAGAAAATGTAGGATTCGGTTTATTAAGAGAAAAGGCGCAAGCCCTAGCAAGATATCTCGATGAACCATTGAAAACAATAGCCAATATGCCTTGAATATCATACTTACGTAAGAACATTTTGCATCAACTACGTCATAATATTATAACTATATATTCTAACACTTATAATTTTTTGTAAAAATTTATGATTTGTACTACCCTTGAAATAATATATTTTTAATAAATCTGATGTTTTCTTATTGGTTCCAAAACCTAAATATTACAAACACTAAAATAGGGCAGATACAATGTCTATGAACTGAACACATAATTAATGGATAGCAATTTTTATTATCTAAATTAGAATAGAAATCTGACAGCACAAACAAAGCATGTTAAGAGACCAGTCACCCGATGTGTTTTTCTGTAACACAATTCACCAACCCCATCCGTGAATGAGCCCTAGGCGGACCTAAGATCGAAGGAATACCAATTTTAAGCCAAAAATATAAATGTTGAGAAGAGGAACTTTTGAAAAGTTCAGAAGCAAATTCCAATTAGAAATTCAAAGATAAAGATTGACGACGTTCGTTGAATATACACGCATTCTGAAGCAGAAACTTTGTGTTTGGATTAATAATTAGAAAGAGCTGTTGAAGGTGGACCAAGGTAAACGAAGAAAACATTGAATCCTTGGCCCATCCAGAGCTAGGTAGTTTAAGGTAGGCCGAAGAAGTTTTAAATAACCATTAGTCCACCTTAATCTAGCTAAAGGTAGACAAGGGTAGGTGTAGAGGATCCCTAGTCAACCCCAAAGTGATCTATAGTCTTGCTAGTTTCGAAGCCTGTCCACTCCTGCCATGTCAGAGTATTCGGCCCGACTAGGCCCGACTGATTGAGTGCGCTCCAGTCAGCTCCAACGCGCTCGCCGTGGTCGCCGAGCGCAAGTGCGCAGCGAGATGCGCAACTCTCCCCACCCTAACTAATTTCGATAGATTTCGAGCTTATTATTTCTAGCTGTTCAATGTTTATAACAATTCCTTTTGCTAACTATGTTGACAAGCACTCCCTTGACTATCTGACCACCTAATTAAGTATTAAACTTATTGAACCATTTATTGAAGTATGTACAGAGAGGAAATAAGAGTGCTCACGCTCGGGGTTTTAGTGTCCCCACATTTCTGCATAATCTTTTTAGCCTGGAACAGAACCTGCATCAACTTTTTAGCCTGGACCAGAACCTGCATCATCTTTTTAGCCTATATTAGAACTGTATCATCTTTTAGGCTGGATCAGAGCCTACATAAAAGAGCTTCTTTTAACATAGAAGTAGCATCCACTCTGGCATTATTTGAAATCCGCTGCTAATGATGCAGGTAAGATGATACAGGTTCTGGTCCAGGCTAAAAATTAGTCTAGGGGACAGCACTGTACCGGGGACACTAAAATTGATTAAAATCTCGGACGGAGCACCCTCATTTCCTCTCTGGTATGTATACGAGATACTCAAACCTCACTAATGTATCCAGATTCATGAGTTATGTCTTATCGTTAGACAGACCAGGCATGGGATTTAACTAGCCCGATTTGCGGCTTTTTCGAAGGCTACAGCCCTTGACTCGGCCGCACGTTTCGGCCTCAGGCCCGTAGCATGTGAACTGCGCGTGGCTCAATAGGGCGACTCTCGTGTCAATAGATTTCTATATCACTCATGAGGTAGATACTATTGTCAATGCGTTTTTTTTTTTTTGTTAATGGTATCCCCAGTAGGCCTATTCCACAGAGAGATATGGTACAGACCTGAGGTGGCTCGAAAACTTTGACCGTTACGGGAGGCAGACGCACGGCAGGGTCAAGGGGGCGTAGCCCTTGAAAATGCCTCAGAAATTGCTTTTAATTCTGAAGCCTAGCGTAGAGTCTTTACGGTCCTGTACCATCAAATTCTTTTTTCGTGACTCCCTGCACGAAAGAGAGAGAGAGAGAAACGTCACGTATCCCACCGTCTTATTGTTAGAGGCGAATCGAATCACATTTAGTAGTAGAAGGAGAAGCACTATGAGGGGAATACAAGCCCGCCTGGTAATTCAGGTGATGTCTCTACTGTAACTTCGAGGGAGTTAATGACATGCTAATTAATTTCATTCTATTTATTTAAACTAAAAAAATGAGAAAGTATAACAAGAAGAAAGAGATATATAATTACTTATGTTCGCAATGCAAACGTAGATGTTTTACTGTACATATATTTTATTATCGCAGAATTAACTTTATTATAATAAAACATTATAATAACGTAATGTGTCAGCTATTAATAAAATGTATACAGCTATCAATAAAATTTCACACACTTTATATGTAACAGCTGGATTACCAACGCATTATAAATATGCGATAATAATTACGGTGAATTCCCGATATAAGTTTCTTGCGCAGTTCTGGCGAGGGACATTTAGATGAAATCTGTGGCTCGCGTTGCATTTGAGATACGCAATGCACGCTGGAAATGTAAATGACCCTCTCGTCTATACGTCCAAATCAGGGACGTATAGACGGATAGGGGCAAGAAGGCTGAGAAAATGTTTTTCTCTGATACAATATTGCACGTAGAAACGGACAGCAAAGCTCGAGAACTTCTTTATTTTTCATTGTTTTAGACCAGAAAATAACTACTAATCCAATTACAAAACTTCTTTATTTTTCATTATTATTTATGATACTTTCACCAACATATTCGTGGCATTTTTCTGATTAAAATGAAGTCAAATTTGATATAATTCCGATGATATTTACTTGTTTAAACCCTCTGTTGTGTATACCCTGCGATGGTGTGGGTAGTACCAGGGACCTTTAAACGCGAGGCTTGTAGGGAGTTCTATCGGGAATTCACTGTAATCGCTTCGCTACCACGGACGAAATATCTCGACACGGTGTCTGTCGTGATGTCGTACGATGCCACAGACGAGATATACCGAATGTTTATTTACCAAGATAGAAGTTGTAATTTGAAGAAAAATCAATTTATGAAACATCTTAGCGAATAATAAATGAAACACGAACAGTTTCGTTTATTGTTCTTGTACATGATATAACTCAAAGCATGGAGTAACACACAATGAAACATCACAATTTTGACAAAAATAAGTAGTTTCTTTACGTAAACCATTTTTTTTACACAATCCGCAACGTTTAGTTGGGTGAATTTTTTTTGTTGTCGGAGGTATCCTTTTCGGGAAGCATCGAGAATTAAAACGCAATGGATTATCATAAAACTTTTTTCCTTTGTTACATAAATTTTCTGACGACTTATAATATTTCTCTAATAATCCGGATATTATATCTTCTTTTATTTCACGTAAAGTTTTTTTATTTGTGTGAAGACTATTCCATATGACTAGAGAATTACATATAGTAATTTCCAGCAAGTATAAAAAATATTTCTTATACCATTTTAAAGTCTTTGGAAAAGACTCATACCCATGTAACATTTTATTTAAACGATTAACACCATCCATTTTAATATTATATTCTAAAATGCAATTTGGTTTTTTTATGCACTGCCCTTTAATGTAGTCAATTTTGTCACACGTTACCAAATGAGGAGTATGTAAAGTGCTAAGAGTCGATACTAGTTGTTTGTCCTTCCAACCACAAAAAGCCATGAATTTATTATATCTCACTATTATTTCCCCTTTCTTCAGTTTTTTTATGTTCTTTATCTCCTGATCATATGGCATACCTTTTCTTCTTAACGGAACAGTTCCACAAGCATGTGTGTCATTTTTGTATAAACTTTCATATAAAGCAGGAGAGGTGTACCAACTGTCAAGGAATATAGTTCTTCCCTGGTGTAATAAGTTTCTTGATAAATCCAGCACAATAGAACCTGATATTCCAAGTAATGTGGACTTCTGTTCACGCAATAATTGCCCATTGTACAACTTTAAATTGTACACATATCCAGTGTCAGATTCGGCTAAAATAAAAGAATTTAACCCAAATGTCGCCCGCTTATTTGAATCATACTGGTTAAATGAAAGTTCGTCTTTCCATAATAATAAGTTTTTGTCAACAGTTATGTACTGCCCTGGGCGATATGCTCTTTGAAATTGCTGTAACAAAATATTAATAATCGGTTGTATTTTGTGACTTCTGCTAGTAACAGTATTGTTGTTCTCATTTATATCGCTGAAATGCAAGAATCGCATGATCCGTAAGAATTTTGTTCTAGACATAATTCTTCTTACAAATTGAATATTATACATGGGATTAGTGCTCCAATACATAGATAGTATGGGCAAGCGAACTATACCCATATACATTATGATGGCAATGAAACAATATATATCGTTGGACGTAACATTATAGTAACAACTCGAAAAACCTTGTTTACGTCTGTAGTTGTTACTTTCATTTACAATTAGTTCTATTAGCTCTTTGTCGAAGAAGAAGTGAAAAATTGAGGTAGGGCAACTATACTCTGATAAGCCTGATTCTTGTTGTACTCCGCTCCAGTGATCTGTATAATTTATCTCACGTGGTTCAAAATTTTCTGTGACCGTTGGAATTTTCCACTTTCTTTCTTCAGTTAATTTTTCCCATCGTTCTGATAATGGAATCTCATTATCGTTTATAGTTAACTTTGTATCCTCGATGCTGTGACTGTCACTATCGCTGATAACGTGATTTTTCGAATATTGAGGCATCTTTGTCTATACGGCTTGGTACCGCTGCTTTTAAGTGCTGCGTGAATACTGAAATTATATTCTCAACACGATACCTTGCGCAGAACGTGCGATGAACGATATTTAGATGCAAAAACAAACACACGAGATATCTCGTCCGTGGCGTCGTCGGAGCCATATTGTGTTGCGGGATATCTCGTCCGTGATATCGTACGACAGATACCGTGTCGCGAGATATCTCGTCCATGGTCACGAAGCGCTTCAGATTTATTTGTGTATTATGTGCTCAAGTAAAAATTATGTTCCGAATATTTTTCAAGCATAGCTTTTATATTTACATATGTAGCTAGAAGTGCCCAAATTTCGATCGAAAATGAACAGGGTCGAGTATTGCATTATACTTTACATAGAGCAGGGTTTCCCAGACTATGTTTCGCGGAATACCAATGTTCTGCTGAACCTGAACAGGTGTTCCGCGACAGTTTGCAAAGGTGCCTGATACCAAGAAGATATGCAATTCAAGAACCCAAAATCATCAAAGTATAATTAAGTGCTTTGTTTATTCATATTTCTATGTTTATATTTAAAAATAATTATTATTAAATAAATAGTGTTTTAATAACATTTGTTTTTTCATTTTTACCAGTAGGAATTACCCAACCTGAAGAATAAGCTAAATGTTCTATTGCAAAAAAAGTTTAGGAAACCCTGCTTTAGAGAATCGAAACCGAAATTTGATTTCGAGGACTTCCGGTGACTATTGTAAGGAGACCTTTGATATTTTTTTCAAGTTCTTTACTTTTCGTTACACTCAGTGGATTGATCAACAGGAAACCGAATTGCAACCAGAATTAATACGAACAATAATTTCGACCACTTAAAAATAATAACAGAATGTAACCGATGGCGCTTTCATTATATTTAAGATTTCGAATTCGATTCCCTGGCTCGTACAATAATAATACAGTCTTACAGAACAAATGCCTGTTAAAAAGAATACATAGAAAAAATATTTGTATAAAGATAAATGTTTAAGTAAACATGTAATTCTATAGCAACACACGTCCATACATTTTTTCTCGAAATAATCATAAACTAAGTATACTTCTAATAAGTGGATTATTATCTTCACCTATTAATAATACATACATACAATAACAAACATATACTGTCCATTTGATTTACAAATAAGACTAGATCTCGTCAAAACCACATGACCTTTGCCGGAATTTTAGCCCAATTTTCCGCACGGAGGCACCAGAAGTGCCATCGTTGTCATAATAGCTGTCCATCTCACTCTTTTTATATAGTGCAAACTTGTAACATAGAGATAGATTGGACAGCTGTTATATAGCCGTGAGTTTTCTCTCGAAAAATGGACTACAATAAAAGATACATATATTTTTTTGAAAGATTAAAAAAACTCATTAATTTTGAATTTAACTCTAATCTTTTGAAAAGATTGCTCCTCTTTTGATCTGTTTATTCAGAAATTTGGAATCTAATGAAATATTAAAATATACTCGAAAGTAAAGGATTTTAAGTGCCATTTCATTTGAAACAACAGAGGAATGTTATGTTCAAAGGATTTTCATGTTAAAGTTCAAGCTTATCACAACCGAGTACGCTCTCATCCAATGTAAAATAGACCAATTAGAACGTGATCACGTGATAAATCTAATCGCCAATGTTGTTTCAACGGGGTCTGTTCTTGCATACATATATGTATATATACATACATATATGTGTATATATATACATATACATATAAATGTGTATATATATACATACATACATACGTATATATGTATATATATTCACATTTATGTAATTTATATTTATACACTTCCTCCTGCAATCTTTGTTTTTTTACCTAACTTAAAATGTTATTCGTATTAAAATTTGTTTGAATTTGTACAGAGAACTTGAAAAAGTTGGCTGAAACTTCTTTTATGAGTCTGACGTATTAAAATAATTAATATTCATGAACTTTAAAATCTAAGGCTTTCCTTTAGAGTTCCGATACTTAATAAATGAAATATAAATCGGACAATATAAGATATATCAATTTTTAATTCTGCTCATAGAAGTATATATGCTCATATTCAATGTTTTGACCAACTTTCTTCATACATCTTGTATAATTTGAATTGTCCCTATTAACAATACGTGTTAATGAATTAATAAATTTAGAAATTTATCTATGAAAGTACAAATTTTTTTCACGTACAGACAGTTATTACATTCTTACTCTTAATTATGACAATTTTAATCGGTAGTATATTAATTAGATTAATAATTCGAATTTACAATGCAAACTCATATCGTACTTCGATATTAGTGACTCTGTATATTGCAGGAAACAATTGATATTGATCTTAATTTTTATAGGTTTTCGGTATAAAAAATGATGAGTACAAGCCAATTAACACACTGAACGTTTCTATTTGTACATATAATTCTAACGTTCCTACCTGTGAGTTCTACTTACTTGTTTAATATAATTTGATTTAAAATTATATTACGCTAATGTAAAAATGTAATTTCTTAATAATATATCGTCAAAGTGTCTTGCGCTTTTCGAAAAACAAAATTCTTTTCACAACATTATCATACATACTTGTGCAGACAGTATGTAACATACGCTATATGATATATAATATATAATATTAATCGTATTACATAATATATTATAACGTATTATATATTAAATATTATATAATTCTCACTGCATTTATGACAATTCAATGCCTCATATATTTTTCCTCTCATAATTAATCCTTTTTAAATATGAATATATTGTCTACAACACTTCCTTAATAGGCCTTCAACAATTGACAACCTATGTTATGTCTATTATAATGTACTTTTACTTTTGAGTCTGCAAAAACGATATATTACAACTTGAACTCATTTATTTAGGAAAACGAAATCTTATCTAAGTAACCATGTTCATCATGGGTATACATATTTAAGCAAATACACAGAAATAAAGGTAAGGAAAGCAATACATCCTTGAATAGTTTTAAACTATATTATTTCGATTGCATTTTCGTAACAAAATATAGTGCCATAAAAATCAAATGCATTTAAAAAATTACCGTTAAATAGCTCAAAGTACTCATTATTATCCTTCATACAATTCGAAACTTTTTTTGTAGAAGTTTTATATATTCGTGGTTCCTCATTTTTATACATTATCGTGTATTTATTAAACAATGTGATAAATTGCTTTTGTAGAAAATGAATTTTATATGTTTCGTCCCAGATAATTAAATTATCATGCTAGATATATAAATATTATTTTATGTTTTATAGCGGCAGTGCGAAGGTAAGTAATTTAGTTTATATTATGATAAAAGTCAGAATTAAAATAAAACGTATTTCTGTACAATTAGATACAAAATAATAAACTATTTATTACTAGAGATAGTATCTATATTCAGTGTAGAAATTTGTATGAAAAAGATTGCCCTCATGAATGCTATTGTCTCTTAAACTATTCAATGAAACTGAAACACAACCTCTGTCATTTTAAATAACATTTTTCACGACAACAGTTAATGTTGAAAATTGTATGTAAGTCATTATTTTTGCGTAATATATGTATACTTCTTTCGCAAGAGGATTCGAATCTTCTTAATGGGATAAAAAATGTTACTGTAGCATTAAATTCTCCATTATTATAAAGTATATGATCCCATATTGAATTATACTACATACTACTTGTGCCACTGCAATCCGTGTCTATTTCTGTTGAATGTTGATAAAAAAAAGAAGAAAAACAAAAAAATGTATGCATTAGTATGTGGTACTTTCAGTTCTTAAAGCTTGATCGCATATTCTTGCATTATAGCTACATATCTACAAAAGGTATCATACCTTTGCGTATAATCTGTTGTCTGTATTACCATCATATAGGAAAATGATGTAATGAAGATTTACATGAACTTAAATACGTAAATGTAGAAACAAAAGCAGTCTTCATCTTGTCGCTGCACAGTTGATTTAATTAAACGAAGTAAGGAAAGAAAAGGACGGATTTAGAGATTACATGCGAGAACCCTTCTGCTGCAGAACCTAAAATACAATTTTAATGATTGAAACTTAGAATAATATATTAGAGATTTTAAGTTAAAATTATATATGTATCTAAGTTTTATGAAGCTAATCGGTATATTACTTTTTCTTTTTATCGTACAAGTTTGATTGTAAAGTCTATAAATGAACGAGTTTTAGCATTGTTCAGCCTCTGCATTTTGTTATATAGTTTTTCTTTCACTAGACATTACATTGAAGTATTTTCACTATGTTCATTAAAAATATTTTTATACTAAGATTACTTGCAAATAATTCTGTATTATTTTATTCATAGTCCCATTTTGATTAATATTTCATTACTTTACAAAAGTATTTGATTATCTCTAGAACAAAGGGACGAAATATACGTAAATTGTTTCAAACATGCAATAACGAATCATGCAGGACATAGGGTAGAAAGTAACCAAACCAATGAAAGAAACAATTCTTTATTCGATGAACAGCATGCGATACAAAAATAACAGTATGATACATATAGCAAACATCAGAGGCAGAACATGCTCATGCGAATTGGCCCCTGAATTGACACAAACTAATATAAAATGCTTCGATAATTAAAATAGAATTGATTGTCGATAATAGTACAGTGTCGTTTGAATTAGATATTACAAAAAGTTATAAAAAATGAAAAACAAAAATACTTGTAAACTTCATCTAAACACTACAATGTAAATTACTTAATAATAGTTGAGTGCGCATTTTGAATCTACTATAAGGCACTCTTTTAATTCTTTTTAATTACAAAACTATTCTTTGTAATGTGACTTAGTTCGTACAAATAAATCTTGCATACGGATATGTAAGGAAATGTAGTGAACAAAGAAGCGTGACTTATAGAAGATCTTTAACACAATTTTAAAATATATATCTTTCACTAAAGTGATCTTTGGTAATACTAATAATAAAATATTAACAATCTGTGAGTGGATCTATTCTAATGTAATATTTCATTCGATTCGTTTGTAATGAGACAAATTGTAACTTCATTAAAAATGAATCAATGACATTCATAAAATAAATATAATGGGTGAAATATGCTAATACTGATGCATACCAGAGGTTCGGAAATTTTAGATTCAAATACTCCCATATTCCGAGTTAATAGTGTATCTTGCAATAAATATATTGTAAGATAAAGATTTCTTGAATGTAACTATAGTAATTAGAGAACCTCTGATATAAGATAAATATGAATATTTAATTATTGACATTTCTAACACAAATGTACACTAAAGACTACAATATAATTAACAAAAAAAAAATAAGGGGGAATAAACTCGGTACCGTATAAGTATTTAGTCAAACCATAGAAAGCTTATTCGTAATTGTTTGGGTTCAAATAGTGACGTGAATGACTTGAATGCGATAATGATACCTTAACACGATCCGTTGATTCTTGTTCCTTGCTGTTTAGTTGACTGGCTCCGTTTTCACGACTAACCACACATAGAAACTCGGAATGAATTACGTTTCCATAATGGTAATGTGATCCTATGTTGATTAACTAAAACAGGTAAGATAGAATATTGTGACTTCTCTAACAAACAAGAATGAAATTATGACATATCCGAAGAGAAATTGAGGAAAAATATGTAAGTCAACCGCGTTTAGAAACGTCGATAGAAATTACAAAATAAACCAAATTGATTGGTCGTCTTAAGAAATGCATATCGTTTAGTTCTAGTAAATAAAAAAAAATACCTGTTCAAATTTCCATCCATCGGACAGCGTCGATACCATTTGAGTTAATTCATCCTCGTGGCATTGGAAGACTCTATAAACATGTTTCTTTGACTCTCGTAACGGTTTGGTATCTCTTAATATAATTCTTTCCTTAACAAGCCGAATTAATTCCGTAATATTATAGAATTCTGCTTCTTCTAGTACACCTTCCTCCGTCAAATCTTTGTTAATCACTAATTTTCCATGACGCAAATAGTTCAAAACTGGGCTAAAGTATGTAGGATCACGGTCTATTAAATATGCTCCAGTTCCATCCTGCATTAAATAAATCAGATAAAAATCTTTTTCGTGGGTTCTCGCATTTTCATAAGCATCGTTCCTTTCGGTATCGATTGAATTTGTAAATAAAATATATATGTTTGAAAGAAAACACGCTGGCATGCCAGTAGCAATATTTTAAAGTTCGCGGTTATCTTGAAACATCAAACTAACCCTGTCCGATATAAGATCAGAATCTTCTTGACACAATCTGTAAAGAAACGAATTGGGGTCTCTGGCTAGTGTAGTTTTCGCTGTCAAAAAATACGTCCCACCAACGTTCAATCGAACCCACTGGTTATTACACCACTTTTGAACATGATTCTCTGTCATTTCGTGCGAATTTGTGTCCGTGAAATCCGCCATCTTTCTTTGAAACTCAACTACACATTACAGTGTACAAGGCTCCGTAATGAATCAAATCAATATCTTAACGTTATAATTTCGGACAGAAAAACACTTTACAACGCTCCCTCCAAGTCTAATTGAATTGATACGATCCAAGCATTGGTACACTGTGATTCCATTCCGAAAACAAATCCCACTGTTACAAATATGACGCGTTTGGCGGGAAAGCAAACAAAATTACCAATTCGAGGATCGAAGTTCAAAACTTTCCTCTATTTCTTTTTCCCAATCGCGTTAGCATATTAATTCGTACGCTATTAGTAGCAAAGAATCAATCGTAGCAAAGAAACGAATAACGCGAGATAAGAATCTAAAAAATATTTGACGAGAGTAAATATTGAAATTTTTTGAAGTGACAGACGTCCGTGTATCCGGTAAAATGCATACACTCGAAAGTCCGACCATGACATCGATATATACACATATATATATACATGTGTGTGTACTCGTAAAACGTGTAAACGAAACAAATGAAAATATTGTTGATTATTTGACGAAGAAAAAAGGGCTCTTCGAATTTTTCTAAAAAAGATTTCGGTCGCGCGGACCTATATATTACGAGACGAATCTTCTCGGAGATCCGTTCGATGAATTGTTCGCGTGGAAATTAGGAGCGCGAGTGTGTCTGGATTCGAGGCTTCGTATAAATACATCTACATCCTGGAAATTACCGGCAGTCATTGCGAAGGTCTTGTGATGAGGAGTTTGTCGCCCAACGAGGGCAAAGTTTAAGAACGTTTGCTCGAGCTGAGAATGCCGGTGAAAGTTGACGTTGTGCCCCCACCGCCCGCAAACTCGAAGCAGCCGGGTGTCACGAAATCTTTGCTTTACAACGGTTCGCGGTTCCAAGGTTCCCAAACTTCAAAAGGCAACAGTTACGACGTAGAAGTGGTTTTGCAGGTTAGTTCCTCGACATTCTGGAAATTGCGCCACAACTGTCCGAAATCGCTGTTTCATCTTTCGCATCTGTCTTCATCGTTTTACGATTGATCCCGCGTTTCTCTTCTCTACGAGCACGCCGCAGCTTTATGTTACAATTAATTCGTCGCACTGTTCGCGCTCACAAACTGTTCGATGTTTCGTATAACCTGCAAACGGAGTTTCCAGAATGTTACTCTCGGCACTTCAGCTCGAGCGTTAAACTCGTTCAAACACGATTTATCATCGAAATGATTATAAAACCGATGGAATCGAGAAGAAAAAACACGTTCACTTAACATCTACCCGACGTAGACACTCTAGACTACTTCGGTATTTTAATTTATCGCGAAGAATTTGTTTTGCTGTTTATACTTTAAGACTCGTTTTATTTAAAAGATTTCGGGCGATACAGAAAACAGTAAAGATAAAGCTTTAAAAGATCCACTGCAATCTTTTGTGTTTAGGTTGACTTATGTTTATCAATTATACCTTATTATGTTAGAATATGAAGTTTATACCTACAGAAATATTGTTTATACACGATTACAGCGTAAAATATCTTTTTTTTTGCAGCACGTAGACGAGGAAAATAGTTATCTGTGTGGTTATCTTAAAATTAAAAATCTCACAGAGGAGTATCCATCTTTGACAACATTTTTCGACGGTGAAATTATATCAAAGAAGTATCCCTTTCTGACTCGTAAATGGGATGCGGATGAGGATGTTGATAAAAAACATTGGGTTTGTAGCACTTTACGCGTTTCACTTTGTATTTCTATTAATTTCCATTATCGTTATGTGTGATTTGTTTATTGATTATTTCAGAGCAAATTCGAATCGTTTTGTCAATACGCCAAAACTTTTAATTCAGACACATTTGATTATGAATCCGTGAAGGGAACCGATTTTGTTTTTATGAGATGGAAAGAACATTTCTTGGTTCCCGATCATACTGTTCAAGATATCAGTGGTGCCTCGTTTGCAGGATTTTATTATATTTGCTTCCAAAAATCTGCTGCTACAATTGATGGTTTTTATTATCATCGTAGTTCTGAATGGTAATATTCTTTTTTATAACCGAGCGAAGAATAACACTTTGTACATTCATAGACGCAACATCGTTACATTCTTTTTACAGTTTTCACATATATTTTTTTCTCTCTCTATGTCCGCGACTTTCAATTAAAATTTTACTGTATACAGAAAATATATTTGTCGGATGTCTGCAGAAAATATTCAACAAAGTTTTCATTATTTCAGGTATCAGTCTCTGAATTTAAAACATGTTCCAGAGCATAGTATACAGATCTACGAGTTTAGGTGAAACCGATAGTCTTTGCCTGGCTATTACTCCAAATTCATATTTTTTCTTCCTAGCACACAGATCTCATAAAAATTGAAATCTCAGAATCAGTTTGTCAATTTAAATATCTCTTTAAATTGATTATCTTAATTGAGATACTTGACAATAAAAGTATTTCGCCTGTTCTTTTTACACTTGTTCACGATGTGCGGTGCATACTTTATGCTGCTTATTTCCTACTATTACATATTAGACATGCTCTGAAGAAAAAAAAATTGCAATTGACAGGTTGAAGAGGATCGCAGTGCCTCAGAAAGATACGCTTGATTATAAATTAGTTATTAATATTCATTGTAAGATGTTTTATCAAAATAAATTAATTGATGCCTTTTATCAATTAAAATTAACGTTGTTAATCATTTGGCATTCTTATATTTTCTAAAATTGCAACATAATTTCTCGTGTACGACAAGAATCATTTGTGTTTCTTCTACGTACACTCCAATTCACGAAAGTGTAAAAATGAAAGGAATCAATAATCTTCTGTTCATTGAATAGACGTTACTTTCGGATTTGATATTACTTCTATACTTTTTGTATGTGTACAAATTTAATGTAATAAAGTACATTTAGTGGGAGTTACATTTTCGTATTTATGAGATCTGTCTGCCTTGATAAATAGAAGGATGCCGAATGAAGTGGTATAATTGTATAAGAGAGGAAATCAAACGGAAACATAACAGGAATTTTAATATTATTTCACGGCGAAAGAAATTCTACTTGACGCTTCTTTCTGATGTCAGTGTAACGATCAAAGGAATCGTAAGCGAGGATAAATTGTTTTGCCTTAGGAAAGTGTTGTGCAGCGAAAAACTCGTCTCCACTCTTAGTTCCGTTCGTTAATAAGTTCTTCAGCGAGAAGTTCTTGGTCACAACAATATGGTAAACTCTACAGACTTCCCTTCATAATATTTTTTCGAGAACTACAGAATTTTAACGGGTTAACCGAACGAAAAACATTCTATAAATATTCAAAAGTTGACCATTCATAGAATTATTGATACATTATAACAGCAATGAAAACAATCGAAGCAGTAATTGACATAGAACGTTCCAATAATTCATTTTAAGAATGAGGCTACTCTAAACATGACATAGAAAGTTAGAGTGTAATTAACGTATAGATGTACTCTAAAAGATTTTTATATCATAAGAGATTAACACATTATTTTTCTCTCGTGTAAGAGATTATCACGAATCTCCTATTGAAAACATATACGTCATTATTTTAAAATTAAACATCATTACAAGATATTTAATGTTACCAACATAGTAAAACTTGTCCATTATTAGAAATTAGTTTTATCTATTGTATAATGTATAGAACAAGCATACATATTTATTCTAAAATATATAAACATTGTGTATAATGTATGTATTAAATAACTTTTATACTAAGATGCTTTGAATCTCTTAACACTGTCTGCTATATTTTAGTTTACCCAAGAAAATGCAATTATAAAATAGTAGTTTATTTGGACGAAATGTTTTGATTATGCATTGTAGTTTACACGAGTGAGAACTATGCATATATTATTTTACTAAAGTATATTTGCTTATTTATAAATGATTCGTTTCAAAGAAATAATTTGTTGAGGTATGAATCTATATGTATAATGCCATGAAAATTTAATATATAACTTTGTATGTATCGACCAATTTTTGTAGTATCCTCGTGCATAACACAGACTTTAGAAAAGGGTAATCAATACTTTTTGTATATTTCCTTCCATTCTAACATGTAAGCGAGAAAGACATTTGAAAACTTTCATAATACTATTTCTATTTCGTGTTATATATATATATTGTCGTTATTTTAATACCAAAACGAAGTATGGGTTGATAGTTATGAAGTAACAACAACTATTAGTATTATGTGGACTATTGTTGAGTTGTTGATTGCTTATTGAATATCATATATGGAGTGTTGCGAAAATCTTTAAACAATCAAAAAATATGATAATTCTACACGACTAACAAACACGTAGAATAACATCTTTTCTTATGGAATGTTATTTAAAAAAAAATCAGCTCACCGTTTTACTTATAGTAAACAGTGATAAGAAAAGCGATATTGCCTGTATATTATCATCAAGTTCGCCGCTAACTTATGAAGTAGATTATATCTGCAGATTATTGTAACAAAAACAAATTATATATTTGTTAATGGAACAACATTATTTGGTGGTCAGTTATTAAATCAGAACGTGAACAATCATATTAGTTAATGAGTTAGTTGGTCAGAAAATAGAGATATCTATTGAAATATATATCCTATTTCATGTATCGACTTCATAATTTTATTGTGGACAACTAAATGAGACAGCGGTTGGTAGCATGATTCACTGTAAAAAACTGAGAACGAACATCGTTTGCATCTGGCGAGGGAGATTATTTCGTTTTTTTTTTTTCGAAAACATTTATTGTGAATCGACAGGAATATGAAAATCTCAAAAACGGATTACGAAGTCATATTATGTAATAACGAAGCAATGTAAATACCAGTGTCAGTGCCGATATTTTAATTTACAACTTCGCTATGTTATAGCGACTACTATACGTATTTTCAAGGAAATACAAAAGTAACTTTAAGAAAGTAAAAGATGTATGAAATTATTGTATTTCCGTATGCATAAATTCTGTAGCGTATTAGCCAAAATGTAATGCAACTACGTTAAAAGAAAACAATGAATATATTATAGATAATTCGTTCTGCGAGGTTTTACCAGTAGAATCAAATATATTAATGGTACACAATATTAGAAAAAGCCTACATGCATTATGATATATGTATATCTATTACTGACTCGAAAATTGTTTCAAACACTTTTGTCATTGTATAGAAATATGCAACACGTCGTTTATCGGTATCTTGATATTTGTCGAAGAACTTGAATTTTGGAAAAATATCACATTCGATTTACAGAAAGCTGCATGCCGTATGATAAAAAAAAATTGGAATCAGTATGGTTCAGCTTAAAATGCATTAAACACAATTAATATATTATATTTCATTAAAATTCGGAATGCTCAAAAGGTCGTAATACAAATGTAATAAATGACTAAAAACACTCTGCAAAAATTTGTATCCACTCTAAACGACGACCGATCGATCACCATCGCCGATTGTTAAGGACGATGCTTTTATTTCCTTGTTCTTGGATAATAGTTTCGCAGATCTAGTTACACGTTCTGATTTTGAAATAGTTTGATGCCTTTGAGCAACAGCAATGTTCTTCTTTCGTCTGCCATGTGAATTTTTCTGAATAGGAGATTGATTACACGTTATTTATTTAATGGATTGCACTGGTACAGTATTAATTGGAAAATCAATGCGATATAAAATTGATTTACCAGAATTTTCGAACAATATCGACAGATGTAAGATGTGTTGGTTGACGTTGTTAATGAAACAACCTTGTGCAATACAGCTTCAAACCCTAAGAATTTCGTATCGAAATTAACTTTAGCTTTAATTACATCGGCAAGTGAATTTTGAACAATTGATGTATTCTCGACCATATTCTTAGTTTTCCTTGTTCCACTTAAGTGTTGATTTCTCAATAAAGGAAAATACAATGACTCGGTGTTAGAATCATTGAACTTATTCCGATTTTTGACTGTATTGTAGGATTGATTTTGTGCTTCGCAAGTTTCTTTTTCGTCAAAAATCGATTCTTCATGTCGTAGAAGAGCTACAAATACAAATTAATTTTTCATCATTTTATGTTGAAAGCTTTTTTTCGAAACTATATATATGTAAAAGTGCGTACGCTCGATTTACTTGCCAATGAAGTCCTTTATGTATTTTGTAAAAGCTTTATTACAAGAAAGTACATGCTGAAAAGCGTCATCAAATTTTTTCTCGGTGAAATATGTTCTTGCCAACAATGATTTGTCAGGTGTATTACTGTCTTCGATGGTATTCGAGTTAAAAATTTTCCATTGTTTACGAGATATCTCGGCTTGCCATTCCAAAGCACAATCTTCTAATCTTCTGTTGATCGAATTTAATAATTCATTTACTTCAATCAACTGTCGAGGAACACAGACATTTTCTTGACAGGAAATGACATTGGCATTATTTTTAATAATTGATCCTTCGTTTACCGTCGTCATTTTTAAATACAGAAAAATATTATTCTTATTACAGATAGGTATTAAAATAAACCCACGTGGGGATCTTGTAAAAGAAAGTTAAAGAATCATAGGAAAACTATTATATATATTTTTCAAATAAATTTACACCTCGCTAGTCTTTCATTAAACAATTGAATATTTGGTCATGTACTCTGTGTAATAATATTTATACATTTATTCGAATACATTATATGGGATATATTGTTAAAAAAATTTCATTGCAGAATTATATTAAACAAGCATGATATTTATAAACATTTGATTCTCTTCACATGCAATTATGTTGAAATATATATATAAATAATATTACATATAGGTATTGCGAAACGAAACAGCCGATGTCGATCTTGTACCTGTCCTGAAAGATGCTGTAAAAAAACATTGCAAAACATTTATGCCACAATGCTTTGTAATACGAATGCAGCGCCACGTATATACAACGTGTAATATTTTGCCAGTACATATACATACATATGTATGTACGATTCGAATTCAGAAACCTGGCTATGAAACTCATTTTGCTTCCGAGAAGTTTTTAAAGGAACAAACCATACAATTTCGTGACTGTAAACAATAGTATTTTCAATTGCACTTCGAACTGAAAATGTGGGTGATCTATGTTCTGTGTGTACTTCCTTTAATCTTATTCGCAATGAGAAAGTTATACTTGAAGAAATATAAAGTACTGAAGAATGTCTGTGTTGTTGTTCTTGGAGATTTAGGAAGAAGTCCTAGAATGCAATATCATGTACTATCATTAATAAAAGAAGGCTTCACGGTGGATTTTATAGGTTACTCTGGCGCAAGCCCATTAAAAGAAATACAAGAAAGTGTTCGTGTACGTATTTATTATCTTCCACCTCCACCGGATATAGGCAACAGTATGTTATCAATTTTATGGCAAATTATACTTAACAAATCACCTCTAAACAACTTATTTTTCACTTGAAAATTGTACTTGCACAGTGCAATCATTATTTCGTCACAGAGCTATTGGAGTTCTTTATCGATTAAAATTTTTAATTTGGTTGGTCGATCAACGCATACGACTTCAAACAATTAATCATGGAAGATAATGATTCGTTTAATCGACTGATCAGATAAGTTGTCAATTGTTGATCATAAATATTGTCCTATCGTTGATAATCGATAGCTAATTAAAAATATTAATCGTTGGTCATTAACATTTATCTTTCAATCGAAATTATGTTTGATCTATATTTTTAGTAAATTGCTCACGTAGAATTTATTTTCTGTATACTATTCTTTGATTAAGTATTAATTTAAAATTTCAGATTTTCCTAGCCTCGTACGGTATGCAACAAAAACTTTGTGGCAAATGGTGAGCCTCGTCTGGGTTTTGTTTCATAAACCTGTATCCAGTCATGTATTGTTGCAAAATCCACCTGCAGTACCAGCAGTTCCAGTCTGTTGGTTCTATTGTGTTGCCGTAAATTCTCAATTCATTATAGATTGGCATAATTATGCTTACTCTATAATGGCACTAAATTTAAAGAATGACCATCTATTGGTAAAACTTGCGAAGTCGATTGAAATATCTTTTGGTTCTAGAGCACAAAATAATTTTTGTGTTTCTAGAGCATTAAAAGAAGATTTACAAGGAAAATGGGGAATCCAGTTAGTATTTACAATCATACTTTGTTACTCTCACCTATCCTGTTTAATAATTTTTTTTTTATTTAGGGCTAAAGTATTATACGATCGTCCAATAGATAAATTTCATCGTATATCACTAACAGAAAAACATAAATTTCTATTAAAATTAAGCGAAACATATGATGCATTTAAAGGTCCAGACAAACACTCTACTATATTTACAGAATGTATTTCGGATGAGATACATTTGAAATCTAAAAGGCTGGGCTTCATTGTGTCTAGTACAAGTTGGACAGAAGATGAAGACTTCTCGATATTACTTAATGCATTACAAGGTACTTTGCACATTACATCTCGGAAACAGAACGATAGCATTAAAACGCTTGCTTGTATATTATATTTTTCAGAGTACGAAAATGCAGTAGAGGAAAAGGTTTATAATCTTCCTGATTTAATTTGTGTGATAACTGGTAAAGGACATTTGAAAGAATTTTATATGGCCATTATAAAATTGAAGAAATGGAAACACGTTACGATTCTGACTCCGTGGCTCGAGAGCGAAGATTATCCGAAAATGTTAGGTAATGAAATATATTAGGAGTACTCGGATATTTATATTATTGTTGTTTTTTGACAAGTCTATCGTTTGTTGCAGCTAGCGCAGATTTAGGCATCTCTCTTCATACTTCGTCCAGTGGTTTAGATTTACCAATGAAAGTCGTCGATATGTTTGGATGCGAACTTCCAGTTTGTGCATACAAATTTAATTGGTAGGTAACTACAATGATAATATTTAGCATATTCTCACAAGCACTGTTTTTATTTTCTAGTTTATCAGAGCTTGTTAAACACAATGAGAATGGAATGATCTTCTCAAATTACAAGGAATTAGCAGCACAATTGAAGTCATGGTTCGACAACTTTCCAAACAACGATGTTCAACATAAATTGGATGAGAAATTCAAATTAGAACTTCACGAGTTTCAGAAAAATCGGTGGCACAATAACTGGTATTCCATTGCATTTCCTACTTTTCAATAAGCAATATCAAATCTATTAACAAGTTGTACATGTTCACGGTAAGTAATCTATAGTAATCTATTCGTTTCCCGAATGTTTATCATGTTTATGTAAAAGTTTTGTAAATGCTTATATAATATTGTACTTTATAAATTTATAAAACTTGTGTAAAATGATTTTCAATCATTTGAAAACTTCTTCTCTATTCTAAGACTCAAAACTTCTGTTGTTACCACTGTATATACATTATTGTACATAAAATATTTAAACAGCTGCTGTTACTATTGATTTTACATTTCACTTAACTTTTATGTTTCTCATTGAGACTTTTATTCATAAATTTGTTACATATATCATGTTACATGAACTATATGTAGCTTAGTTTGTTAAAAGTACTTTTTCGAAATTTTTATCAGAAAATATAAACTATGATATAAAGTTCGATTGTAAAGTTCTTAAATCAGGTACAAGTAACTTAAACTAAAAGTCGTTCAATTTCTTGTTGTACTGCTTGAATCTGTGGCTTCAATTGTGAACCTTCATTAACTGTTACAGAACAAGCAACAACAGGTCTAGATACTCCGCAAGCACGACCTAAAGCTTGTTTGCTTCTTACAAATACATATGGTACATTCTTATCTTCGCATAGTAAAGGCAAATGCAACAAAATCTCTAAAGGTTCTGCATCTGCAGCCATTACAATGAATTCTGAGAGACCACGATTTAATGTTTTTGTAGCTTCGTTCGCGCCTTTCCTTAATTGTTTGTAATTCATCGCTTGTTGCACTAAATTAAGGATTTTCGCAGTCAACGTTGCATCTGCTAAAGGGTAAGCCCTTGGATTAACTTCATCAGCCTATAAAAGCAAACATCAATTATAAAATTAAGTTCCTTCCATTTTATCAAGGCATGCAGATTATTCACATTTAAGTCGAAACAAGTATTAGAGCTTTTGTTTATTACGGTGATGTTATTGTAGTTACACAAACAATAAACCACGTGTGAAACATAACCTCAAATATACGCATGGAAAAGAATGTTAATTACGAAATACTTACCATTTTCAGCAAATTAAATGACGTTTAAAATATGAAAAAAATTATTGTTTGACGGGAATGAGCAACCTCTCCGCGATTATTTGATAAAATCGCTTCACGGAGGAATCGAACCACTAAGAGCTAAAATTAATATACGAAATGCCGGCGTCGTTACGCTGTCACGAAAATGATTTGCTCCTCGTGATATCGCCATTCAGCGCCACTCATTATTAGTGGCGAAATCTAAAATTACCAAAAATTCTGTACGAAAACGTTACGTGAATCTGCGTAAGAACATAGATTAATCATTTTAATTGTCAAAGTATACAAATCAACAGCAGAATACTTTTAAATTATTGAATACAAAAAGCTAACCATTGTAAATAATATCCGAGACGAGGTATCGTCTGTATAGCGCTCTTTCATGTAGCGACAAAATGCTCAAACTGTTAGCCAAACAGAAAGTTACCGACACAGCAGACTAAATAGCTGATTACACTCTCCAACACCAAAATTATTTTGCAATACCTGTTGGGTGATTCTTATACACTTTGTCATTCTAAAACTAAATCCGAAAGCAGAATTGCTCTATCACGCAACGTTTTCGAATAATATTGAGATAGAGCGCAAAATTGACCACAGCAATGCGGTGACTGGAAAATTTTGTTTTGAGTAATTATTGTCTTATCTTTATAATTGTAATACCAATGGTCATTCGACATTTTTCCGATTAAAATAAGTCCAAACACGACGTAAATGGGGCTATTTGTATTGATTTAAGTACATAATTAAGACATAGATTGCTCCATATTAATTCGATAAAATGTCGCGGAAGTGTATAAATCAGCCAGACTGTTTTTGTTATATTTATGACGAAATTATTTTAAAATCAAAACAAGGAATACAATTCCAGCATTAGTCTTTCATCAAAATATTTCACCAGTGGAAAAACGTTACAAAGAAAAAGACTTATATGCGATGCTTGCTGATTACTGTTGGACATTTATTATTGAAAAACGGGATACCAGGAACAAGCATCAAGCAAGGCGTAAACAAACAAAGAGACAAAAAAGAAATCTATGTAATTAAGCATAGTAAGCAAAGACATACTTGAGTGGTACCAACGTCGACTACGCATAGCGACGGCCCTGGCGAGTCGAGAAAAGGCTGCAATGGCCGTCTGGCGTGATCGCGTCACGTACACGCTGTCAATGACTATTTTCTTAATCTTCTATTATACTAAGGGAACCAAATACTTTTCGTGAATGGTTTCTTTACCAGAAATGTCTGTAAAATGCATTCCTGTATAGTAAATTCCTGCTAGATAAAGGATTTTTCACATAAATACAAAAATAGAGCGTACAAAGTATCCGCATCGGCACACTTTCAAACTTTAACAACCATTTACAACTATTAGGAAGTACATAAAAATATAATGGCTATATGGATATGTAGAGGAGAGTCCCCTCTATCTCTTGACTTAAACTTGAACTTTCTCGCGTGTTTAGTTTTTGCGTAACACGTAGTTTTTTTTATCAAAATCATGCATTTTTACTAAAACCAATATTATTCGAAAACGTTGCTTGAAAGGGCAATTCTGCTTTCGGATTTGGTTTTAGAATGACAAAGTGTATAAGAATCACCCAACAGATATTGCAAAACTCGAAAAAAGTTTTATTTTGTTGGACAGTGTTATCATTCTCTAATATGTCTAATGTACAAGAGGAGGAGAAGTATATTGTGCGACAACGACAGTAATAGCTGAATCATGCCACTAACTTTCTTTCATACGGCTCCCGGTTGTTCTATTGCTGTCTTTGTTGCACAGTCTACCTCTCTTTGTATTACACATTAGACGTACTAGATAAGGAAACAGGCCCACGAAAAATGGTTAATAACTAATTAATATAATTGTTACATTAAATATAATATATTAATCTAACAATAAGATGGTCCATTCGTACCATGTTTCCATGGTACCAATTGTTTCTGGTTAATTAGTTTTTAACGATGTTTGTGGAAGCTATTTCTTTGACAATTTAAGTAATGTGTACGACGAGGAGGGTCGGACTGTACTACAAGGCAAGCATACAAAACATATGACATCCTCTCGAAATTTGTTAATAACCAACAATTTAAGCATCAAACCTGCACGAAACTAAAATAGAAATGTAACCAAGGCTTCATTTTACATTTTTCAATGATAAAAGTTTACTAATAAAGTCTCTGAAGTTAGTAAATTATTTATTGAAGTGGTGCTTGCTAAACTATTTATGGTTACTCAAGAACGCATATCGAAGTACTTGTCAATTATTAATTTAGACAAACTGAAGATGATGCGAGTTGCTGAAGATTCGCTATACATTTTCGAACTGAAAATATCTTATGTATTAACATATTATCACTTGAACTACATCTCTCTCTGTTCTCTTTCCTATCTCGTCCTTGTCGGATACCAACTTTGTTACCATGTTCGCCTAATACTTACCAGGGGATTGCTCTGCACCACGAGAGACCCGTACAGTTTCGCGCAGCTTGACTCGTCGCGGAAGGCGCTGTCAACCTCAGAACTCCCACTCCACTTCATATACGCGGCGTACCGTAATTAAACGGATTAGCATGGAAATATAGGGTATAGGAAATCGTGACCATACTGTGTAAACACCCGGTATTGCTATGTATGACGCTTTGCGGCGCGTGGAGTGGGAATACAACCAATCAGGGCGAAGATGCGCAGTGACGTACGAAAATCGGTTTTCACGCGGTACGGTCCTCTCGTGGTGTAGAGAGTGGTCACTGCATTCCTTTCATGGACATTCTTCTCGTCTCACTACGATACACGCAGTGTCGCCAGGTGAGGGGAGGGAGTACGGATTCAGGGGAAAAACTTACCCTCTCTCTGACAGCACCGGAGCATGGACGACAGAGACGAAACGCGTCGGAAATTTGGGGAACAATGCGGTATAAGGGGAAATTAAAGTGGGGGAACAAGTCCTGGTCTGGCTACACTGGATACACCTTTAATACTGTATATTTTGTTGAAATATAAGGCGTATTAGTTACAACACTTAATGTGTTCTTTTCCCCCCATCCTGTATATGAATATTCGATGATAGAATTAGATTAACATCTTTAAAAATTTTTGATAAAGCAAAATTTTTGAAATTTGGACAAAACTTAAGTTTTGTATTAGGTATTAGGTGAGTTTTGTATTGTTTTGTATTATCGTAGTAAAAGAGGTGGCATGAAAATTTGGCGTCATCACTTTCTCTATCATATTCTCCTAATAAAAGCCTAAAAATTGCGAAATTTTTTCGAAAGTACCGGAAATCAAACCTTGTATTAGGAGAATAAGATATCGAAGAAGGTGGCATGAAATTCAGTAGTATAAGTCAATAATAAGCCAGACCGACAAAATTTTCAGGAAATTTTTCGAAAATTTAACAGACCGTTGAAAAATTTCTAAATTCAATAGTACCAACCAATAACAGGTCAGACAGTCAAAAATTTTCGAAAAATCGAATTTTGTATTAGGCGAACATGATAATAAAGGAGGTGGACATCGTGTTCTTCTAGTAAAAATCCAAAAATTTCGGAAATCGAATTTTCTATTAGGAGACTATGATAGCTAAAGGGGCGGTACAAAAATTCAGTAGTACAAGTCAGACATTCGAAAATTTTTGTTGTTTGAAGTTTTGCTATTTTTGCCATGCCAAATTAGTAGCGTAACTCAATGACAAGTTAAACGGGCGTAAATTTTATCGGAAATCAGTAGTATATCTCAACGGCAAGTCGGAGTTCGGCAAAAATTGGTGATTCAATAAATATATACGTAAAAAGGTTTATATTTTACATGTGCATATCTAATATTCTAAACGTTTATAACAAGTATGTAGATTGGTTCCGAGAGACTCGTTCCCCCACTCTAATTTCCGGTATTGACAGAGAGAGGGTAACTTTTTGCCCTGAATTTGTGGTTCCTCCTCTCATTCGGCGACACTATGCTCGGCGACACTATGCCAGAAAATAGGCGAATCAGAGATGAGCTATCGGCCAAGTTTTCTCGCGCATGTGCGGCGATCTTAGCATCGGTAAAATAAAATTCTGGATTAAATCAGGAACCTTGACCAACTTGCAAAATTTTGAAAAATTGTTACGATTTGTTTGTGAGAAATGAATGTATAACATGTATGCGTGTCTGTATATCTGTATATGAGACATCAAAATTTAATATACATATGTATATATTAAGGCCAATATTACTGCCCTACTTCCTTTTTTTTTATAATATAGATACGTCATTATTTTGGGCGCGCATGCGCGAGAAAACCTGGCCCATCACTCGGTAGAATGTGAGAATGAGGAAATAATGGTGTCATAGAAGGGGTAAGGTAGAGTGGGAGACAAGTCTTGATCCAGCGACACACTATGCAACTGCTATACCGATTCTCTGTCATCTGGCGCTACCGCCACGTAGCGGTTATACCCGTAGACTTTTGTCTACCGGTTAAAGCTTCCCGCCACAGGTGGTGCTCTAAGTATTTTCAACCATGTATTTCAGGTGTTATTAAAAAATCACCTTACTATCGGCTGTTTCAAAATGCCGATACGCTCTCTCATTTACATAGTACAGACAATAATATACATTACGACTTCTTACCACTTTGATTTTTGATACATTTCAGTATCACGATTCTCCAATTAACACAAAATAACGATGTTCATCAGACTCACCCACCGCTTTCAATAATTCATGTTGGTCAATTACGCCGTGCGTAAAACGTGAGACCGACAGACACCGTCGTTAATAATCCGATAAGAATCGAAAGATCGGAGACGGTAACGCACATACGCACACATACGCGAGATGCCTCGAACTATAGCCGAGACTCTCCGTCCTTGTCAGCGAGAGAGACAGGTTTCCCAGGTCGTACTCACCTGTTTCACAACCTGTGTGACGTATAGCGTGCCATGTCACGTGACGCGGCTTACCTTTCAGCGTTAGCGGGCAGTGTACACCGTACACTGCACAGTACAATAGCAGTGGTCTATGGTAGCCACGGTAGCGTGGACAAAGCGAGGCAAGGCGAAAGACGACAGGGACGCGAGCCGAGCCAGTGAAACCGCGCCCAACGCGACGCCAGGTGGCCATCGAAGCTGCATCGAAGCCACCGACAACAGAGTCCGCGTGTTTGTTTTGTCCGCTGGCGAGATTCGCGGCCGGATCTCTCGTCGATCGTTGGGGATCGTCGGAGGAACGGCGACCATAGTGAACGTTCTCCGATCGTGAAACCGTGGCCGAGTCTATGGTTAGACAGAGGCAAAGCGATCTCCTGGCGGGCAGGCTCTACTGGTGAAACGAATTCGACAGGGATACGCGTGAAAATGAACAGCGTCTTCGCGATCGTGGTTGCAAGAGGGACTTCCGACGGAAGAGCAACAACGGCGGCAGCGCAGAGCGCAGTCGAGTGAGCCTAGCCGCCACAGTCGAGCTGCGATCTCTCGCGCGTGATACGGCTACGCCGAGAGGAAAGGTTAACGCTCGAATTTAAAATACAGTGTACTCTGCGTCCGCGTCTGCGTGCGAGCGCCAACCGTCCCGCAGAAAAATACGGGCACCGTCCGTAGTGATCGATGGATCCTACGCCGACGTTCCGATGGACTTCGCGACATAGAACCGAACCGGACGAGTCCTGGAACGATCGAAGAACGTGGGCGGGACGCTGACGAACCCCGAGGTTGCTCGTTTCTGCTCTGGTTGCCGTTCGTTTATCCGGCGTTCTAGAACCTCGAGGAATTCTACGAGGAACTCGTAGGACGGGTATCGATGATAGCCACAACGAGACACGTTCAGTGAAAGTGTGGGCTCGATCGGTGATCGCATCACCGGGTGACGCATTCGAACAGCGTATCGCGATCACGAACGATCGCGTTGCGTACGTATAGACGCGTACCGGGGCTTGAGATCGCTCGATCCGATCCAGTTATCTCTCCACAAACACTGTTATCGTTTTCGAGACAGGTACTAGGGCGCCGATCGAGTAACTTAAATGTTGCAACAAGTGTCACTCGAGTGCGCGAAGCCTGGCAACGGCAACGAAGCGACGGGCACCGCCAGGATCACCGATTCATGATCCGCGTACGCTCGGTTCAGCGACCAAAGTGACTCGCGAAGGAAAATAGCCGTTTTTCCCGGTGGGTGGAACGAAAATGCTCGTCGCGTGGCTGTTTCTGGCCGTTTTCGGTGTCGTCGGCGGACAGTCGGACGAGGGGTTCGACCAGTCGTCCATTTATTACACCGAGCCGACTTTCGTCGATCCGAGCGGCAACAATGCGAACGGCGGACTCACGGAGCTGCGAGGCGGTCACATTGTCCGGGGACAACGGCTGCTGGAAAGGTCGAAAAGCCCTTACCTGGTCCGGGAGGATCTGTACGTCGAACGGGAGGGCGAACTGCTGATCGAACCTGGGGTCGAGGTCCGGTTCGGCCCTATGATCGGTATCACCGTTCGAGGCGTAATCACCGCGAAAGTAAGTAACCATAGCGCGCCGGCGAGAAACATGCCGAGCGGAATTCGTGACTCATACGAATTGCACATCGTTCCTGGAAGTTTCGAACGATCCGACGAGCATAAAAAAAAACGCTTGCGAAAAATCTCCAAATCGATCGCACTTCCGAGGAACTTAACAAAATTCCAAGACCACCGCCGCGAACAATGTAGTCGCGGTTGAAAAGAAAGCAGACGCCATAAATCCCGGGCTAGCGAACAGCAGCAGCGCAATTAGAGCAGAAAGAATAGGATGTCGGTACGCGCAAAGTACGAGAACAGATTTCGTTTCCAAATGCCACATTTTTTGTTGCCCGAGGCTATGATTAACTCGCCCGCGGAGCGAATGTGTGTATGCGCGTACACCGGTACGCGCGCGCATGTGTGTATGCTAACGTTGAATGAAATGACTCATCCAGACGTACGATTGTGCACGTGTTAAATACTACGGGCATGACAGAGCCGAGCACCGACGACGGTTGCAATTGAACTTCCCGGAATGTTTTACGATTCTCTTTACAACGAAATTTCGTCGGCGAAGCATGGTTTTTATGACCTGGCGTAATTGTCGTTCCATTATTTCACAATCGTTTTTCCTCGCGGCTCGCGACCGCTACAAACCAGCTCCGATATCGCGGCGAGTTAAAAGTTTCCCTGGAATCGATATCACCATGGTGCCGATAAAAGCGATAAGGCAGCATCTAGCCCACGGCCCCGACGCACCTGATCCCTAACACACTGTCGAGTAAAAGCGACACGAATTAACAATAAAAACCTACCTCTGGCGGTCGAAATAATCGGTTTCAGATTTTTTATTTCACAATTACTGAAATTATAAAGACGATTTCGTGGAAATGAGTAAATGAATATATTTAGTAGAGCGTGAATTATAATACTAACGCGCATATTCCAAGTAAATTCAATCTCATTGTTTTTATAAGACAACACGTGTAACCCAGTAAACAATTTGTTATGAATTTGCCACCAAAAATTCACAAATTCCGGTCCATCTGTTTCCGCATTAGGCTCGGTATTTGAGTGAAAAGTTTGCAGCAAAATTCCATGCCAAATCCAGAGCAAATCGTAGCCAAACCTTGACTTCGTTATAGAGGGCAGGTCGCTCGCAGTAAGAGCGAACCTCTCCTTGTTTCAAGAGCAAACCTTGCTTGTAGGGGGGAAATCGGAATTAAATTATTTAGAATATATGAAATTAAAAATTGTATGACTTAGAAGTTTAAATAAAACTCTACGTTTCCTTCTACAGCAAGGTCTATTGCGATTTTTCCGGATATGTACTCGTAGAGTGAGGACTTAGTGCGACCGACCTGCCCTCTATAACGAAGCCAAGGTTTGGCACCAATTTGGCATGGAATCTTCCATCTGTTTCCACATTTGGCTGGAAATTTTTCGACAAATTTTGGTAGCAAATTCATAAAAAATAGGGACCAAATTTTGCTCCAAGCAGAGTTTGGTACCATGTGAACAAGTTCTATGCTCGCAAAATGTGATACAAACATTGCGCAAAATTTGCTCGAAACAGCATTTGGCTATCTGAATAGTTACTTTTAAGGCTCGGTAGGATTGGTGTTAATAGAGAAACTGAACCGCTCCAACCTTTGTCGAGATTGTCCAATGTCGGGAACAAAAATAAATGGAATTTTTACGCGGAAATTTTCACTGCGCCTTATTAGGCCTTGGTTATACAGAGAGCGGTAAAAAATAAAACAAACACGTTATACAAATATGAGATTGGCCATACACAACTGAGCGGCGCGGCATCGCTGGCGGCGATGGGCGACAGTAATTGCCGCTCGCCGCTGCCCTCTGTATAACCAAGGTCGTCGACGGGTTTTCGAAATCGGAAGAAACGAATATGCAGTGTCGCCAGATGAGGGGAGGGAGCACGAATCGAGGGGGAAAACGTTACCCTCCCTCTGTCAGTATCGAAGGAATCTGCCAGGAACGCGTCACGTGACCCGGCTGCGGCGAAAGCGTGGGGAATAGCGCGGTAGAGAGGGAAATTAGAGTGAGAGCAAGTCTTGATCTGGAGACAGTGCGAACATGCCCGGAAGCGTACTCGATTCCCGCCCAGTAAACAATTTGCTATGGATTTGCCACCAAAACTTGTCGACAAATTCCGGCCCATCTGTTTCCGCATTAGGCTCGGTATTTGATTACAAAATTTTCAGGCGCAACTCCATGTCAAATCAATGCCAAATACATTCCAAATCTTGTTCTCGTGAAGAGGGCAGGTCGGTCACCTTAAGAAAGAGCCTAACCGTGATCTAAGAGTAAATATCGTGAAAAATCGGAGTAAACCTTGCTCTAAGAAGGAAAACAGAGCAAAATTATTGAAAATATTCTTAGACTAAGGCCATAGTGTGACCGTCCTGCCCTCTATACGAGGGCTAGGTTTGTTCTGCTCCGAGCATGATCTTGGCACTAAAATGACCGCTTTTTACACACAAAGCACAATCACAAACGTTGATAAAAATTTGCTCGATACAGGCATTTGGCATGGAATTGCGCGTGCAAACGTTGCACTCAAATACCAAATTATCTGTTTAGGCTCGGAATTTGTCGACAAGTTTTGGTGGCAAATTCATCTCAAATGGGGACCATATTCTGATCCTAGCATAATCTTGGCACCAAAACGACCGCTTTTTGCACACAAAGCACAATCACAAACGTTGATAAAAAATTTGCTCGATACAGGCATTTGGCATGGAATTGCGCGTGCAAACGTTGCACTCAAATACCGAATTATCTGTTTAGGCTCGGAATTTGTCAACACGTTTTGGTGGCAAATTGATAGCAAATAGGGACCATGTTCCCCGAGCATAATCTTGGCACCAAAATGACTGCTTTTTGCATGCAAAACACGATCACAAACATTGATAGAAATTTTCTCAATGAAAGGATTTTATATGGAATGGCGCCTGCGAACGTTGCACTCAAATACCGAGCTATCTGTTTAGGCTCGGAATTTGTCGACAAGTTTTGGTGGCAAATTGATAGCAAATAGGGACCATGTTCTTCTCCGAGCATAATCTTGGCACCAAAATGACCACTTTTTGTTCGCAAAGCACGATCACAAACATTGATAGAAATTTGCTCAATGAAAGGATTTGGCATGGAATTGCGCGTGCAAACTTTGTACTCAAATACCGAACTATTTGTTTAGGCCTGGAATTTGTCGACAAGTTTGGGTGGCAAATTGATAGCAAATAAGTACCATATTCTGCTCTGAGCATGGTCTTCGCACCAAAATGACCGCTTTTTGTTCGCGAAGCACGATCATAAACTTTGATAGAAATTTGCCCGATGCAGGCTAACTGTACGTTTTCTACGAAACGCGTTGTTATCGAAGCGCGGTCAAAGTATCCACCGTGAAATATCATCTGGACGGAATGGCTACCCGGGGTAATTCTATATTGCCTTTAAACCTGCGTTTCCGGTGGAATCGTAATCGCAGCGGCTCTCGAATACCCTTTAACTCGTTTGGTCTCTCGTCGCGCGCTACTTAGTCCCTCGTTCAGACCCGTCCCGCGGTACTTTGCAACAACGTCGAATCGAGTCGAGCACGATGGACAAAGAAAGAAAGAAAGAAAGAAAGAAAGAAAAGGAAAAAAGAAAAAGAAAAAAGTTGCACAATTTGCGAGCACCGCGGATAATTAACACGGTACCGTTGTTCGTTCCGCGAGGTCGCGAACGAAAGTAAACACGCGGTGAGAACAAGCCGTGTACCGACACCGGGTCGCTGGTTTTCTTTCTTCCCGTTTGGTGAAAAAACACGACGCAGGGGACGGGAAGGGAGTTCGAAACGGCGGAAAAAAGAACGTTAAACGGCGACACCGTGGAAGAGAAGGCACAAAAGGGTTTCGAAGCGTGTCTCTGAAAGGCACGTCGAATCGCCGGAAATTCCAGAAACACGCAACCCGGTCCCCGATGATTGTTGCTTTATTCGCGGCACGTTGCGGTAACGTACGATCGTGCTCTGTGCCCCGCCCCCGTCTCCCACCCCCGCGTGATGTGCGTGTACACGCACCGAGGTACGCAACATCGACGAGTGTCATTAATATCCCGATAGTTAAGCGTCGAAGTGTGCCTCGAATTCAGATACGAAAGCTATTTTCAGAGAACCGCGGTCTCGTCAGAATGCGCTATTAGTGCAAAACTGTGCGCAACACTTTTCACGTTTTCCGGGGATCGGGAAGTCGGGGTCGGGTTCTTCCAGGGTATCCGATACGAGATCGGCGATGCTACTTTGGAATCGAGTTACAGGGTGAAGGGGCCAGCATTGTCAGGGGTTAAGTTGATTGGAAGTAATCCACTCGAACCGGGGGGGATTTTTCTAATCGGTGGCCGGAGCGAAAGCCCTCTAGCCAGGAGCCGGCTAATGGCTTGATTAAGAACGGGATGCGAAGAACGTGTGCAGTGTAAAAGCCGTGAACGAATGAATCAGCTCTGTGCGCGCCGCCTCCGCTGCGCGACGCGTTCGGAGTTCAGGTCACGGATCAAACGGCGGTTCTTGGCCTGAACTGTTAACCTTCGACCCCGCTAATCCGCTTATACTCGAGACGAGACGAGACGGGACCGAAACCTTCTTCCTCGCGCGGGGGAATTAGGATGATCGTATCATCGAGACCGGCTCACGACTAAATTCCGTTTGACGGCCACCGTAGGGCCTACGGTCGTAGGTCACAGGGCAAGGATGTGTTCAACTCGTGGCCCTTGAGGCACCGTTGCGCTCGCGGCTAGCGGCTCGCTACGGTGGTAGCCCCTTGGAGATGCGCTCCGATACGCACGAGTCGCATGGGCGGAGAAACGGTTCAGCGCATGGCGGGGCGGGTTGATACTGCGCGGTATGTTCGGTGTACCGCGGGTTGTCGGTCCCGTGGGGTCACGGTTCGATCTTGCTGCAGCGCGCTGTCGCATTTTCAGGGGGAACCGGAAGCGCCGATCCTGCTGACAGCATCCGAGGCGAACAACCAGCTGCATCCCGTCGAGTCCTCGCCTACGATACGTCTCAGCGACGGCCCGACTCCCTCCGAAGGCCGACTGGAGCTTTTCCATCGAGACGAGTGGCGAGCCGTTTGCACCAACTCGAGAAAGTAAGGGTCACTTTATACAGGGTGAGCCGCTTAAAACCGGCCACCCGAATAACTTGGCGGCTATCGGCGATAGGAAAAATGTGTCAGGCCAAAATTATTTGGTATCGAGCGGCTGATCGTCCGATGTTACTAGTTTTTTGATAGGTGGAGGCGTCAAGGAGATATGAAGGTCATCTCTGTGTTTTTATAATCCATTTAGTGCCGGGCGGAAAAGAGTTTGGAGAGTTTGGAAAAAGGCTCATGAAAACCAAACGAAAGGCAATATTTACAAAATTCAAAAAGCAGTGTATCAAGGACGAAATAGAGTATAAAACAGTGACGCTATTTTCTCTATATTCATTGAAAATTACATAAATAACAAAGGTATAAGTGATCATGAAGAAAAGAAAAATTAAGTTCTCTCTTTGAAAACGTAATTGAACGTTTATTACAAAGTATACTTTATTACAAAGTGTACTTTGCATTTCCAATATGTCTTGTAACAAAATAAATAATATTGCACAACAAACATAAAGAGTAACTCCAAGGTACATGGTAGGCGCCGGACGGATTATCTCATCCGAAACAAGTAATTGGTAAGGAAATAGGAATATAAGGGAAAGTTAAACCGATAAACAATTTATTTTAATTCTCTCGTAATGAAATTAGACCATTTATAACGTATTATAAATTTATTTGGGGATAGAGTTCTCTCGCAATGCGAATAGTAAAGCGCTGCAAGGTGCGGGGCCGACATATCGGCTCTTGCACTAATAGGGTTAAATGGAACCACATATTAGGGGTACCCATAAGTAATCAATTATTTGCAAAGCATTTGTTTTGCCTGTGTTTAAAAGTATAATTTTTTTTACAACCCTGTAATGCAATGGCGGCGTCCGTACCCACCGAGGATTATATTCGTCATTGCATACTTTTTCATTTTCATGCAGGATTTAATGCAACGGTAACAACAAAGAAAATTTACGACGTTTATGGAGATTTATTGAAGGTCAACAAGTGTCAACGTTGGTTCAGAAGGTTTGCTGCTGGTGATTATGATCTCTCTGAGAGGCCTCGAAGTGGACGACCAGTTAATTTGATAATGACACCCTAAAATCTCTAGTGGAAGTTGATCCAAAATTAAGTATACAAGAATCATCGAGAAACCTTGGGTCCACATGGTCGACTACACACAGGCACCTACACGAAATAGGAAAGGCATATAGGCAAGCAATATGGGTACCGCATTAATTATCCGAGGCCAACAAGAATATGCGTCGATCAATTTGTTATTCATTGCTATCCAGATTTCGTAGAGATCCATTTCTCAGAAGAATCGTTACCGTAGATGAAAAATGGGTTCTTTATGATAACATAAAGCGTTCCAAGCAATGGCTTTCTGCAAATCAAACCGCAATAGCTACCCCTAAACCTAGCTTATCACTCAGAAAGGTGTTACTGTGCATTTGGTGGGACTGTCGTCGCATAATTCACTTTGAGTTGGTGAAACCTGGAGAAACAGTTACTGCTGAGTTGTATTGTCAGCAATTACAACGGCTGTATTCAGAATTATTGAAAAAGAGGGCACAGAAAAGGTGTAATACTGCATATTGACAATGCCCGGCCCCATACAGCGAAACTCACTCAGGAAAAAAATCAAAGAATTGCAATGCGAAGTTTTACCACACCGGATATTGCTTCCTCTGACTATCATCTTTTTAGATCTTTGGAGCATTATTTAAGAAATAAAACATTCACTTCTGTAGAAGATGTAAGGAGGCACCTTGAGTCATATTTTGTTTCACGAACTCTGGATTTCTATAAGAGGGGGATTGAAAATTTGCAGGAAAGATGACAAACTGTCCTTGATAATGATGGAGATTATATAATAAATTAAGAGATAAAAAACAGTTTGTTTTAGATTCCAAAATAATTAATTACTTATGAGTCCCCCTAATATGTTGTAATATCGTTGTTCGAACGGAAAGATAATGATGGAGGTTATATAATAAATTAAGAAATAAGAACCTGAATTTACTACAAAGTTTGTTTTAGATTTCAAAAAAATTGATTACTTATGGGCCCCCTAATATTTTTGAACTCCTACGATTATATCCCTTCTCGAGACAATTTCAATGATACGGTCATTCAAGGTTATTCGAGGTCATGCCCGAATGAAAAGGAATACAAAGGATAAAAAATACAAATTCACTGTGAATGTGAATTTTATTAATCAAACCAAACAGAGTCAATCCAGAAGATAAACAAAGTGCTTCGATCCAAAATAATCTGCTACAACCAAGCTGCAACCAAGTTATTCAGGTGGCCGGTTTTAAGTGTCTCACCCTGTATATCTCGGTTCCGGGGCGGTGAGCGTGCGAGCACTAGATATAGGCTAAAAACAGGGTAACCAAATGTCTGTCGACAAAACGGCCGCGTGTATGGTTACGCCGTTTTTGTATCTAACGCTTACACACTCATCGGACCGGGACCGGGATATATGAAACAAGCCTAAAACGATTGACTCGACATCTTTCCAAAATCCTGCGTTACTTGCGAACAAACGTGTTCTAATTCTCTCTCTCTCTCTATTCTCTGCCGTCCACTCAGCTGGACGCGAGCCGACCTAGAGACAGCGTGCAGGCAGCTCGGCTTCCAAGGAGGACGATGGTGGTCCTGGATGGACAGACAATGGCCCGCGAAACCGAGACTCCTTTACGAGCAACCTGGCTGCAGGGGCACCGAGAATTCTCTGACGAACTGCGAGAGGTGGTCCGACAGGCAACTCGGCGGAGGCGTTTGCGGTAAAACATTCACGCTTTACGACTCGCGGCCAGCTCGAGCCAATCCAAGGAACGACGGTCAACCCGACGGTATCCCGGAAGATATTAGAGGCTCGCGTGTGCTCGTCTGATTGCAGATTACCATCCTGATCTCGGAATCGCGTGCGCGCCTCGCCACGACGGAGCCACGAAGGCGATCAAACACTGGAGAGGAATTCGCTTCGAGGATGCGCTCTACGATAATCCTCTGATCCTGGAGAACACACTCTACGTGCGAAAATCCAAGTCGATATTACGGAACGTGGTGATAGAGTGAGAGCATTCTTCTTGCGTAATCGCGAGTAATAGGTACACACGTCTTCGACGTTCGTCTCTAATGTTTTACTTTGTTGAAAGGCACGCGGGAACCGGCCGGGAGTATAATGTTACCGCCGCGATCGATGCGGAAGGTGTCCCGCCGCAGATGGAGTCGATTTCGGTGCTTCACGCAGCCTTCACCGGCATCAATATCACCACACCGAACGCCCCTGTCGTCATAAACAATTGTACCGTTCAAAACAACAGAGGTAACCGCGACAGCGATGATTCGACAGGGTTAACACTAGAACGACCGAGCAATAAATGCGACTAACGTATATTGCTTCGTAACAGCGACGAGACTGTGTCCATTCAGACTCCATACAACTTTTATTGTAATATGAGCTTCAATGAAGAGGTTCATTAAAAAGTTTCCGATGAAAACATTTTTACAATTTCAGTAATTGTAAAAGAAAAAATTAGGAACCAGTCATTTTGACTGCTCCGGTCGTTCTAGTGTTAACAGACGCGTCGGAGGCTGCGTTCCCTGACCCGTGGTGACCCTACCCCGGTAGGACACGGAAGAACACATTTCTCTGACACGCGTCTAATTTTCCGACAGGATACGGAATTTACGTGAACAGCTCGTCGGGAATGGCGCACATCAACGAGTGTACCGTGTTGGACAACGGCGCCGACGGAATCAAGTACGTTCACTTCGACGAGAGGCCCGACGACAAACTGGATCGCACGGAGGTCTTCGATCTGTGCACGTTCCCGACAACGGCCAGTCAAACGTTTCCTGTCATAATATCCATGGAGCAGAGCAAATACGCGCCCAGCGTGAAAGTTTGCCCGCAAGTACGTGGTGTCCGCTGCGTTTCGCGCGTTCCGATTCCGAGCCGTGACGCTAACCTCGCACGCACCTTTTACGCGTGTTGCAGCACATATTCACGCGACCAGGACACGTTCTGACGATGCACTTTCTGCAAATGAAGACCGACAAGAATAACAGCGCGATCGTCGAGGTTTACGACGGCAACAGCGGCGCGGAGAAATTGCTGGCCAGAGTGAGAGTGAAGAACGGCACGTTGCCGCAAAGCGTGTCGACGACTCGGCAAAATTTGTATGTCAAGTTCATCGCCGAACCACGCATCAACACGCTCGTCTTCGTGCGACTGATGTCCGGCTACCGTGAGTATCCTTAACAACGGTCGCTTTTCGATCGCTGTCCTTGTTTTCCGAGGGATCGATTTAACCCGTCGCTTTCAGAGAAAACGTACGATCTGAATGTGACCGGAAGCGTGATCGCCGGCAACAATGGAAGAGGAATCGCGGTGGAGAGATTGCGATCGGCTCTACACATCCACGAGACTTCTGTGTCGAGCAACAAACACGTGGCCGGTGTACACGTGTTGGGCGGTGCCGCGGACGTGAACATCACGAGCAGCCGCATATCCTTCAACGTTGGAGATGGCGTGAACATCACTCACACGGGCGGCAACCGTAACGTTTCCCGAACCAGTATCTCGTCCAATCAGGGCTACGGGTTCGCGGTGTGGTTGAACGACAGCTCGACCACCGAGTACGTCAACTTCAATCAGACCACCGTGGTCGAATATTCCCAAATATTCAAGAACAAGGATATCGGTGTTCTTGTGAGTGTTTGTCGTAGAAATGATGGTGGCTAATCCACTCGCGCGAAAATCGTCTTCGAGGATAACAACACGTGTCGTTTGCAGGTTGGCAACGCGACTGGTGACACCTACGTGAACGTGACCGGTAACTGGTTCAACAGCAGCGCGGAGACCGCTCTGCAAGTCGAGTCCAGTTGGAGGCAGTACGAGGGTCTACTAAGACTTCAAATCGGCCACAATTCGTTCGTGCAGAACGCCAAGCTCGGAATCAAACTGAGCCCCGCGTTGAACTTGCTGGGGACCATCGAGTATAATCACTTCAGGGAGCAAGGGAGCGGTTGTATACTGATTAAGAATCCTCTGTACGAGGAGTTCAACGTTCTGGTCGCCTTGATCACGGTGAAGCACAACGAATTTTATTGGAACCGTGGCTCCTTTGTAGTGAACGTCGGCCTCTCGCCTTACAGCGACCGGCAAACGTTATTGTTCACGAGAAATTTCTTGCGCGACAATCGTGTCCACGAGCTGTTCGATAACGGGAATGCTAGGTCGAGACTGATACCGCGTTCCCGGGTGGCAGCGGTCGTCGTTGTCTCCTCCGACAACGTCCACGTGTTCAGGAATATTCTGCACAATCCAGAGTCCAGGTACGAGATCGGCTCCCACCTGGAAGATCAATCGAAAGTCATCAACTGCACGTTCAACTGGCTGGGATTCGGGGAAGAGAACAAAATATTCGATAGGCTGTTTCATAGGTGAGTTTCCATTGTACTCGCAGTCCTCCCCATGGAATGCCTGTAGATCAAAATGATTTCAATCGGTTCGCGGACAACGGCAAAATCGAGGCGGACCGAACGTCGCCGGGTAGAAAGCTGACCGTAAGATTACCTTGCAGGAAGGACCGGTACAACCTGGCGAAGATCGAGTACTTGCCATACTTGTTGCACAGCAGCAATCCAGCTGCCAACACCATCGTCTCGATCCCGTCGTTCGTTCCTCGGTTCGTCACGCCAGGAACATATTTGGTCGGCGGTGAGGTTGACGGTCAGGAGTTGTTGAATTCAGGGGAGTACATAGTCGAGCGTGACATCAACGTACGTCCGGGAGGAAAGTTGATTCTTCAACCTGGCGTGACGTTGCGGTTCCCTCCGGCTGTAGGAATGATGGTTGCCGGAAGATTGGATGCCCGTGGAAAACGGCCGAGCGATATTTTGTTTACTTTGAAGGAGGAGGTCTTCATGGATGCTGACAATGTCACAATGACGAATCACGGTGAATCGATAGAAAAGAATGAGGTGGAACCACCCGTGCGACTGCTCGGTGGGAAGAGCAATCTAGAGGGCAGATTACAGGTGACTATTATTCGAGGACAGCAGTCCCTTTTCTCTTTTTCTCTATCAAATGTTATTTAAGCTCGTCGATGCTAAACCCTACCGTTTGTTCGTCAAGGTGAAAGTTGGGGACGGATGGGGTACCGTCTGCAACTACGGATGGACGATCCGGAACGCAGCCCTGGTCTGCCATCAGCTCGGCCTCACTCTGGACCCGGATAATTGGTTGCTGGAGCGCTCCCAGATCCCGAACGCGGGCATCAACGAAGACATCGTTCTCAGCAACGTCAGGTGCACCGAGGACGACAACGATATATCCAAGTGCCGCGCGGAGACTCGGCAGCATTTCGAGAATTCCTGCACTCACGACAACGACGTTGGCGTCCGATGCTCGGAAGCGGCGTGGGCCGGTCTGAGATTGGGCCCTCTGGCCCAGAGAAGCGACCTGCAATTCGTGACCATAGAGAAAGCAGGCTTGCTCGACTATGCCACCAATTCGTTCAAGCCGGCACTGCAGATCGACTTCGCGAAGCATTCGTTGGACAACGTCAGAGTGATCGACAATCTGCAGGACGGCTTGGGCGTCCTTTATTCGGACATATATTCCGCGGACGCTATCAACACCGTGAGAAACAGCGACTTCTCGCAGAACGGCGGCAGCGGTATCAGCTTCAAACAACTGGGCATGGAGATCGTCAATTCGAAAATGGAGAACAACAAGGTAGCCGGGATAAGACACAATCCGGCGCTTTCCGCTGTTCAACAAAGAGAATTTGCCGGTTGGTTCTTGCGCATACCGGACACGGGCGATTCCTCGTACGATCCAATCGTGCTACCGTACCAGGTGGCGCCCATAGAGTTGGCCAACGAGGAGACCAAGTACATGATCACGGTTAAAGTTACCGGAGAGCGTGTCAGACGAAGCGTCAACATCAAAGTAAGCGCTCGCGCGAATAACGCTTTGCTGCATGTAGTATATTCTGCTCGCAGAAAATGTTGTTACGCAAAGTTCTATGGTGTTCACAGTGCAGACCGGGTTACGTGATCGGCATCCAGCTTCTGAATCCGATCGAGAATCGTAGCAGCGAACGAATCGTCGTGTACGACTCGCAGTACGTCGATCCTAGCAGAGATGTCTGGGATGTAAGAAGGGACCTGGCCGTGTTCCCTATAACGTCCAGCTCGTTTATGGTGATCCTAGAGTACGATAGCGGGACCGATGCTCTCGGCGGTGCTGTGATGGTCTTGACGGCTCTTCGAGCACCTGTGCAGGTACTCGCGGAAGTTTCGAATGCCTTCCCTTCTGTTTCTCCCTTAACCTCTTAGCACGGCGCACTCGCCGTGGATGGCACAAAAGCCACTATAGCGGTTCGTACCGTTCAAACTGCTGCTTTCCACGGAAGACGCTATAGTGGCGTACTCTTCAAACTGATGCTTTTCACGGAAATCGCTACAGTGGCGTACAGTACTTAACACTTTACCGACTGGTACCGGTTGAACATTCTACTTCCATCTTACCGGTCATTTAACCGCAAATACTTCCCTAACACCGGTTCTATTTCGGTTGCCGTGCCAACCGATTAAGGGTCAGATTATACTAGGCAGGTCGGACGTTGAAGGTGTACAAACGCTAGATACAAGAACAGGGTAACCACATTATGTCAGCAGATTTAATAGACTAACAAACTAATAAATTAATAGGCTACCGGTCAGTAACCGCTGGATACAAAAAGCCGATAAATAGGCTATAGTGGCGTACTCTTCAAACTGATGCTTTCCATGGAAGCTACTATAATGACGTATCGTTCAAACTGATGCTTCCACGGAAGCCGCTATAGTGGCGTACCGTTCAAACTGATGTTTTTCACGGAAACCGCTACAGTAGTAGCGTACAGAACTTAACACTTTACCGACCGGTACCGGTTGAACATCCTACTTCCATCTTACCGATCATTCAACCACAAATACTTCCCTAACACCGGTTCTATTTCGGTTGCCGTGCCAACCGATTAAAGGTCAGATTATACTAGGCAGGTCGGACGCTGAAGGTGTACAAACGCTAGATACAAGAACAGGGTAGCCACATTTTGTTAGCAGATTTAATAGACTAAAAAACTAATAAACTAATAGGCTACCGGTAGGTAAGCGTCGGGGACAAAAAGCCGATTAATAAGCTACCGGTCGGTAAAGTGTTAAGTGGTTAAATAAAGCAACCGCTTGGAAGTAAATCGTGCCCCTTTGTTTGCAGGACATCAAGAGCAGAGTGGTGAGAGGACCGATTCCCACGCTTCTAGTCAAAAACTCGAAGATCAAGAACAACAAGAGGGGCATCCTCGCGTCGTTCTACAACAGGTACCTGGACGAGATCGGCGACCACTTCTTGCGGAAGGCGAACGAGTCGATAAAACTGGTCGGGTGCGAGATCTCTCACAATCGGGAGGAGGCCATCTACGTGCACTCGCCGTATTGGAATATTTACCGAAGCAATTTATCCGAGATTGCCATCCACGTGAACGACACTCTGATCACCGACAACGGGAAGGGAATATATCAGTTCAGCCGGGACGCGAGGTACTCGAACAACCTTTTCCACTGGATCATGCAGGATAGCACCGTCGAGCGGAACCAACGGGGCGGTTTCGAAGTGCTGTTGCCGGACGTGTGGCAGTACAACGAGAACTTCACGCACAGCTTGTACTTCGGCAACAACACCTGGAGAAACAACGACCAGTTCGGGTTCGTGGTGGATGGGCATTACGCCACGTTGAACATCTCCCATAATCGATTCGAGGAGAACCGATGCAAAACCGGGCTGATCTCCGTTCGCGGTATGGAGAAGAAGATGCGGATCGACAACAACCGGATCGAGAGCAACACCGGAGTCTACATGGTGGAGTTCAGGGCGGTCAGCCAGTCGGAGATCTTGGGGGACGTGGACGCTCGGTTCCATTACAACGAGATCAAACGGAACAGCTACGACCTGGCTGGCATGGGGCCTCGTCGCACCGACGACAGTCCGAGTTACGTGGTCGGATTCCACGGTATTCAAAAGGTGCGGATCAACAGGAACTTGTTTGGTCGGAACTCTCTCGACTACGAGCTGCTGGCTGGCATCAGAACGGCCAAGATCAACAACGAAGTGGACGTCGCAGAGAATTGGTGGGGAACTTCCGACGACGTGGATATAAGGTAACAAGATTATTTTAAAGATGCGATTAGGTCAGCTTCTGTTGTCTTTGTAAAGAGGAAAAGCTTGAACGGCAGCTGAGAATTTTCAGAAAAAGAATATTCGACTTCGACGACTGGAACGACCACGCGGTTGCCAACTACAGGCCCTTCCTGACCAGCGACGCGTTCGATTCCTCCGTTTCCGCTTCCTGGCAGGTCGCCAGGGAAGTGGACCTCGACAACTTGGGCGGTCGTATAGTGGAGAACTTGTCTATACAGGCGAGGGACAGACCGTACGTGGTGAGGTCGGATATCACGGTGATGCCGGAAGCCACGCTGCACATTTATCCGGGCGTGGTGATGGAGTTCGCTCCGAACGTTGGGATCCTGGTCCTGGGCACTTTGAAGGCTGTAGGCGTGCCTGGTCACGAGATCATCATGAAGCCGATGGAACGCAACGACACGGGGACACCGAGGCCGACCACGATGTCCGGGAACGTGGTCTCCATGTCGGAGGAGACTATACGCCTGTGCAAAGATGGACGATGCTCTTCCTTGTACAACGAAGGTAAACGAGTTGTTCGCGGGTTCGATTCGAGCGTCTGCACTTTCTAACACGGCCCTCGTGAACAACCACTTTCGCAGGGTTCCTGGAGTTCTTCAACAAGACAACCTTGCAGTGGATACCCTTGTGCGACACTAGGTTCACCGAGAGGAACGCGCAAGTGGTCTGTCGCCAACTGGGCCACGACACGCTAAACGTCTACGTGTCCTACGATCGCAGATACGAGCTGCACCCTGGCTCTCTGATTCGCGTTTGGTCCTGGCCCGAACCGCTGCAGGTATGCGCACCATTCGAAAAGCAAAGCAACGACTAACTGCGGATTGTCCGATTTTTCTTCTGGGTCGTAAACCGCATTGTTTATCGCAGTGCACCGGCAAAGAGGAGAAGCTCGAAGACTGCCAAATCAGGTTGAACGGTCAACTGTATGGCCACCGGCACGAATGTCCCTGGGACAGCCAATTCGTGTTCATAAGCTGCGGGAAACGCAATCTGGACGACGCCCACGACTACTGGGGCGGCATTCGCGTGGCCAACAGCGAGTTCGAGCATCATTTGTACGAGCACCGTATCCACGACGTCGTCACCCACGAAACGATCAGACGCGTCGAGTCCGAGTTGAGGCACGTCAACATCACGGGCGCTGGAATACTGCACTTCGAGAAAGCGGCCGCTCTGCAAACGATCATGAAATCACCGACGATCATGCACATCAACGTCACCCGCAGCGCTTATCACGGCATCAACGTGGTGTCGCCGACTCACACGGTTAGCCATCGAGCTTCGCTTTCTTTCGAGCCTACGTAACAGGAATAAGCGGCTATCAGGCTGCACGACGAACCGCAACGTAATTCGATCGCATCGTGTTTCTAGGTGGAACTGCTGTTCAATACCGTGGACAACGTGCTCGGAAACGGCGTGAACGTGCTCTCTATAACGGGGGAGGGTCGCGAAGCCGACGAGAGTTCGTTCACGCCCATCAAGGACCTGAACATTCCCTACCACTTGTTCAGCATGATCGACATTTGCGACACCGCCAAGGAGATCACGTTGGAGGAGCGAGTGATCGTGTATTACAAGTACGACAATCATCCGGTGAATTGCGTCAAGATCTTCCGCAGCGTCTACAGGGCAAAGCCGTTCGGTTTCAGGTTTGTTCGCGTTCGAAATTAAATGATCTGTACCATGCTCGAGCAAAAGGCTCTCGTCAAACAGTTCTGTCGTTTCCGCAGGCTTCTGCAGTTCAATCTTTTCAACTCTACCGGAAAACCTGGTCGCGTGGACCGTATTACTCTGTACGACGGAGATATCTATAACGTCACTGCCAAGAGCATAGGTCACCTGGAAGCTAACAGCCCGGACGAGAAGAAGCTGTTCAAAACGCAGGGACCCAGCCTCAGTATAAGACTGTTCGCTAACGGTGCGAGCAGCGTGCACGGCTTCATCGCGGAAGTAGTCACTCTGCCCATCTCTGCCATTGGATTTAGTAAGTCCGCATAGTGGACGTAGTGCCAGACTCAGTGTGGCCAGATCAAGACTTGTCCCCCACTCTAACTTCCCCTTCTACCGCGCTATTCCTCACGCTTATGCCGCGGCCCGGTCACGTGACGCGTTTCGTTTCTGTCTTGAACACTCCAGTCAGAAAGGAAATGAGAGTTTTAGTATCCTAACATTTTCTGCATCCTCTTTTTAGCCTGGAACACAACCTGCGTCATCTTTTTAGCCTGGAATGGAACCTGCATCAACTTCTTAGCCTGGATCAGAACCTGCATCATCTTTTTAGCCTGTATTAGAACCTGCATCATCCTTTAGGCTGGATCAGAGCCTACAAAGAAGAGCCTCTTTTAATATAGAAATAGCATCAAATCTGTCATTATTTGAAATCCGTTGCTAATGATGCAGGTTCTGGTCCAGGTTAAAAAGATCATGCAGGTTCTGGTCCAGGTTAAAAAGATCATGCAGGTTTTGGTCCAGGCTAAAAATTGGATTAGGGGCAGCACTATACCGGGAACACAAAAACCCCGGGCCTGAGCACTCTCATTTCGTCTCTGCTCCGGTACTGGCAGGGAGGGGGTAACTTTTTCCCCTCATCTGGCGAGACTGGGGCCTGGTAGTGTCGCCAGATCATGACTTGTTCCCCCACTCTAATTTCCCTTCTTACCACGCTAGTCTTCTACGCTTCCGTCTCGGCCCAGTCACGTGACGCGTCTCGTCTCTGTCGTGCATACTCCATTATTGGCAGAGAGGGGGTAACTTTTCCCCTCAATTCGTGCTCCCTCCTCTCATCTGGCACCACTGGCCACACTGGCCACACAGTTTTAATGGATTATCCTACGATTTCAATGTCCCTTCTTTTCTGATACAGATCGCGACGTGCAACACAACATATCTTACTCCACGATATCGAACTGCCGCGAGGGAGCGATCAAGTACGCCAGCGCCGGCGAGGTCAACGCGATAATGACTCTGGAGCGCAATCAGTTCACGAACAACTGCGAGAAACTCTACGGAAACTTCTCCACCTGTAAATCTGCCCTCTGGTTGGACGTACAGAACACCCAGTCCTTGTTTTTCAGAGTCAGTACGATCGAACGCTAAACGAAGTGATTTTCTAACGGTAACACATAATTATCTTTTCAGAACAATTTGGTCCGGCAAAATCAAGGCGGCCTCTCGATCCGTGCCGATTCCAGAGGCTCGGCGACCTCTCTGAAGGGATGGATACACAACAATCTGTTCGCGGAGAACTTCAACAAACCTGCGTTGTACGTGGAAACTAGTAAAACCGTGAAACTTGCGGGTCGCACGAGTGCCAACAACAGCCGCTTACCTTTCCTTTCAGATACGTAGAGGGTCGTCAGAGCAGTCCGTACCAGGAGGTCACCATATTTAGGAACTATTTCACGAAGAACAACGCCCCGTACGACAACAATATCGTCCTGAAGCAAGTAGTGAGCAACATGACGCTTAATTATTTACACGCGAATCTCGGTGCGCATCTCCTGGAGATCTCAGGGTTCGAACGAGTCAGGCTGCCCATCTACCAGAGCACGTCTCACAACGGATTCTACAAGTTGGTTCCTTTCGACGAACGTTTCCCGTAAAGATATTTCGAATTTTTTTTCATCGAACAATGTTTCAGAAATTACGCGGTGGACCGCCATGGACGCAGCACGATAGTGGCCGGCACCCCCGGTCAGCAGTACGTCGACAACGTGTTCTTCAACCCGGACAACGACTACGAGATGCTCACCACGAATCGATCACAGTTTGTACCGTTCCATGTGTCCTTCCGGTCGCGTTCGAAACAGCAATTATTAAACGTACTACCTTCGATTGTACAGACAATTAGAGATGTGGAGGGCTCACGTGGACGCGAGACACAACTGGTGGGGCTACAACGAATCCCTACCGGTGGCTGGCAGGATCAGAGATCAAGGGGACTCTCCGGAGTTGCTCCAAGTCGATTACCAGCCTTTCCACATGAGCAACAAGTCCGTTCTGAACGGCAAGTGTCCGCCAGCCTGGGACCTCGTCGGCGACACCTGTTACATCTACATCGGTGCTCCCATGGACTTCTTCAGGGCCCGAGATTTTTGCAGAGTGAGTCGAGCGAATCGCGTCGCACCATCCGCGAACTGTCTTGGAATTTGTCTAACGTTGACTTCGAACGTTATCGTATTCAGTCGGTGAACGCATCGATGCCGTTCGTCATGGGCGACTATCTGGAGTTATGGCAATTCCTGCGGAAGCAACAGGACCGCTATGATTACTCGGATCGCGCCTGGGTGCAGCAACTGGATAGAGTGGATCAGTGCACGACCTTCACTTATCAGAGCATCGAGATCGATCACTGTGCTCAGCCGAGTCCGTTCATCTGTGAAATCGGTGTGTTTATTCGACCGAACGTGTACACAGATTAGAGAGACAGTTTTCATAACGCTATACCATTGTAGATCCCAAAGTGAACATCGATCCTCTATCTTGGAGGAAAGACATCGTGGCTGTGGCCGTTCTGGGATCAGCCGGGGTTGCTCTAGCGTTGCTAACGGCAGCCATTGCCCTGTGGGTGTCCAAGTCGAAGAAGAGGAACATTGAGCGACTGGAGAGGCGAAACTCCATCAGACAGTCATTGCATTCTTTGAGATCGGTCGGTTCTACCTCCGGATTCACCGAGCTTGCCTATCGTCGCAAACCTATTACGGTACGCCCTCAGAGTTTCATCTAGCCCAGCCTATGACGTTCGCGCCACGATTTTACTCGCAAGGGAAACAATACATATGATACGTTTTCGTTTTCAGACAAAGAACTCTACGGACACCTTGAACTCCAAGTCTCTGGACTACAAGAGGATGCTGAACGGTGGAAGCATAGACTCGATGGACAAGTCCCAGTTGAACTCCTCGATGGAGGACAACCAGAGCTACGACGTCTACGAGGCCCACAATCCACGGTACTCGCCCAGCACCAGCGACTTCAAGAGCACCGCCCAAAAGTACGGAGTCCCTCAGAGCGGTAGCAACCCGGTGTTCGACCTGACCTACCGCAACGAAGGGTTCCGCAATCATTCCACCTTCACCTCGAGGAGCGCCAACGACTGGCCCACCGAGTCGAACACCGAGACGACCACGGACGAGACCCCTGTCGCAGATGCCACCCACGAGAGCTCGTACTTGAACAACACGTCCACTCTGCCGCTACACTCGAGTCTGGTTCTGACGGACTACGAAGTCGGCCGCAGCTACGACAACGCTCCGTTGACACCGAGCCAGGCGTCGGAACCCGTTCCCGAATACGCGTCAGATTTCAATCCTCCCATACCTCCCCATCCCTATCAGCATTACGACGAGGGCAGACCCAGAAGCGAAGTGCTGTTAGAGACCAACTTGGACAGCGGCGAAGAGAAACCGTTGAGGTCGAAGAGCGAGGTCTTGCTGGAGACCAATCTGGACTCGTTCCTGGTCAACGAACCCACGGAATTGACGCAACTGTCGGCCACCGCGAGGAGTAAGAGCCAACCTCTGGAAACAGCTATGTGAACTCTGCTTCATGGCAGGCCCAAAAGAGAGGCGTGTAAATGTTTCCGCTGAGCCAAACTCGGATCACGCACGAACAAGACTTAAGCAGACCCACCGAGTTCTACATTTAAGGCGGCGGACCATAAAGAGGACAATCAGTGCAATAATACATTGCTAAGTCTCCGACGTTCGTGATGGTTCTTCCTCGCGCGACTCACGGCAAGTCAATTGTTCTTGGTAACACTGGATCTCCTTGTTCGCCTGGCGTGTGCAATGCCGATGTGAGATTCCTTTTTTTGACAAGTATAATCGAGCATATTTGCAAGTTGTACCTAATTATGTAGTATATAGTCTATACACCGCAAATGTATCGCGTAGATTTAGGGAGACTTATTTCGAGTTGCGTGTACAGCGAACGACATCGGAGAACGAGCGTTGCCTTGTAGAGCGATTCAAGTCGCATAATTTATATTCTTGATAGTTCGCGTGGTCGCGAAGAAATATACTTGTCTTTTACTCCGATCCGGGAGATACGAGATGTTTGTCACAAATGTGTGGTGTTACCACTGCCAAACTAGCGAGGAGTACGCGTTTTCTGAGCTGCACTCGCGTTGTGATAGATGCAGGACTTCGTGTCTGGCCTGCATTGATAACTCGTTAGAGCAGAGCTGCTCAATATGCCTGTTTGCGGTCAAGGGCAATCGCCGAAGCCCGTGGGCCAGTGTCGCCAGATCAGGGGAGGGGGCACGAATCGAGGGGAAAAAGTTACCCTCTCTCTGCCAGTATCGGAGTATGCACGACAGGACTCGTAGGAAATAGCGAGGGAGAAGACGAAATTAGGGTGGGGGAACAAGTCTTGATCTGGCAACGCTGGTCCAGAGCAAGAAAATCGCTGCCGTACGGACAGATGCTGAACAGCATCTGCGCTAGCTCTGCGTTGGAGTATAGCTTACGTTTTAGTCGATTAGGGAGAACTATATCTACGCGGAATCGAATCGTTGCATATAACGCGGTTGCGAGAGATATAGTTTTCGTTAATGTAGGTGATCTCACCAAGCGCCTTGATTAAGAGACATACATATTGTAACAGATTATCCGTCCATAATATGTAAGCTCACGATGCAATCGACAGTGCCTCTTCAGGCTCGCAATAACTTGCGCATCTATGACGCAACAACGCAATTTCGTATGATAACTTTTTGTATCGTTGTTAGGGGTGAATTGCAAGGGAAATTGAGCGCTATTTTTATCATGGAACGAACGCTCGACGAACGCGCGTGTTCTACTGCGAATTTATTCTTCCAAAGAAGGACTGTTCGATCTGTGACAACATTATATTAATTTAATTACACGGATTGCGAATATCTTTATACATATGGAAATATATTTATACGTTTTCACAAGTCGAGAAACTATTTCGAGATCGTCGTTTTTCATTCTTAACACGTCCCGTACTTTGAATTTGTAGATTGTCCGCGACGAATCTAATAAACGAACCGCATCAATTCGAAAAAACAAATGTTTTCGTAATTATTTATTATTTCGACATTATGCATGCATGCGTATATATTCTCTCGTGGTATAATTAAATAGACATTTCGTTGCGTGTACAAGATACAATACACGGATAAAACAAAAGGGTTTCCGCGAATAAACTGTGGTAGACTGTTTTAAAACAATATCGAATATATTAATATTAATATCGTTAATAACATTATTAAATATCGGGATCAGATTACTATTCGTCGCAGCCGTACTTCGTGGACCGCGGAAACGATCGATCGACAACGGAATTTCGTCTATGTACACGTAGACGAAATTTACTATTTATATATATAATAATATATAGTATATATGATACAATATATAATATATATAGTATAATATATATAATATTTATATATATATAAATTTTGCATTTTTTGTAAATAAAGCTCTGTGTGCTCGCGACGTGTCTCACGTACATCTAAAACGACTCTGTCGTCGTTGCATAAATTTCTTTATCTAAATATGCTGAATCTTACAAAAATAAGCCTGCGAATATGTATATATTTCTTTTATATACAACTTTGTGCGAAAAGAGAGTCACGCCGAGATCGCATATGCGAGAGACTTCCGTCAACAACGGAATCATTTCGTTCGATTACGCGAGATACATTAAAATATTTAGCTACGGGCAGAAATATTGAAATCCGTCCCGCCACCAAAAGGCAGTTCAAAATAATTCTCGATACATCGAGCGGGATCGACGCGCGCCGCCGCGGGAAAATTTGAAATAGCATTTAACCGCTCTCTCTCTCTCTCTCTCTCTCTCTCTATCGCTCGTAAAAATTCCTACAGGATCAACAACAAAATAAAAAATCGATTGCCGTACGAACCGAATTTTGGCGTATAACAATCCGCACAACAAAACGTTCTATTCTCCCGTTCGATGTTCGATCGATACGAGAGGCTCGTTCTTTCGATCCCTCATTTCACACGTTTAAAACAAAAAGGATCAGGAGGGTTATTGCACCAATCGTGCGAAACAATACAACGATTCGCGATTCGCGTTGCTCGTTCGCTCACAGCTTAAACTTTTACGCGTACTCTTATCGTAGAAAGGACAAAAAAAAGAAAAGAAAAAGAAACAGAGAAACTCGAACGAACACGAACTCGTCTACTTACTCGAGCGAGGACCTCCGGTTCGGAACAATTCTCGAATTATCGCGTCTTTTCGTCGCGTTCCGTTCCGTTTCGTTCCTCTTTGACAAGGTATGTCGATCGGAGACACGAACGTAAAAACGCAACAAACGTGCCGCGTGTCGGCGACGATTTTTGGCGCGTACGTTCCAACGATATACAACTTCAGGTACGTTTGAATCGAGGGCTCGACGATCGCTCGATACTCGACGCTGTGTGTTCGAGAGTTCGGCGCGCGCAGCCGAAGGTCGGCGTGTCGCTCGAACCGAACGCGCGCTATTCAAATCGGAACGTACGGTGATCACGCTGTTCTTACGTTGTTTTTCTTCAAGTTTTCTTTTTTTTTCAAGTACACCTCGATCGTGGATCATTCGAAGTTCGCTTCGCAAACTAACGGTTAATAACATTCTTGAATAACGCGTATATACGTCGCTGTATACTTGGCGTTGCTTCTCTTTCACTCTCTCTCTCTCTATATATATACGTATATGTTCGCAAGAATTCGAATGTACTTGACCGGAAATATTCATTCTTACTCTCTACCGAGATAGAACGCGACCCTGGCCTTTTCAGACGCCACGAATTACAGCTAAGATTGCACCTTTGTACACGGATCGCCTTTTACAGGAACAGATACAGCGAGACGAGGACAGATTTTCCTCGACTCGATTTTTCTTTAGCTCAAGTACGCGTTTCGGACTCGACAACACTTGTCCGTGCCACGTAATAATAGCTAATGATAACTCATTCTCCACCTCCGTACCGAATGCTCGAATTTCTTTTAGTTCCTTTTTTTTATGCAACTACAAGACTAGTCTCCGCTATTTAAATAATTGCTCCCGATCTAAGAATGATATTCGAAGACTACGAATCAACTACGACAAGTGTGTGCGTGTAGCACGTGTGAGTATAGCACTAGGAGAGGGTGGCGAGAGAGTAAAATAATTGACTGAAGGAAAATTACGGCGGGAGAAACGCTCCGAGAAAAGAACTGTTTACATAAGTACTCACTAAGTAATTACGTGTTTGAGCGATCAGTTAATCTCTGGAGTTCGCACGCGACTTGACACAGTTTACACCAACCCTAAACGACACACCGTCCTAGCAACTTGCGCAGGGTATTCAACGATTCCTGACAACCCCGGCACATCGCGAATCGTTGAACACCCTGTATATCGTACCGGTCGCAACAATTCAAGTTTCACTTTGTCCTGGGAATATGTATCGAGATACATAAACGAAAAAGCAATCCTCACCGGTACGAGTAGACGTTCTTACACTTTTTCCGAGATTTTCCAATAAATTAATTCGTTCGCTTTTCATCGTAATTCGCATGCTAGTCGTTTTTCTAGTCGGCTGTGTTCGGTGGTTCCGGAGTGAAATCAGATTTGCCGGATGATGAAGTAACACGATAAACGGAAGACGTTCGTAATGTTTGCTGTTAGGCGATTCGCAGTCTCCCGCAACGACTCCGGGGGGACCGTTTGAGCCGGAAAAGCTAACGGTTGGGCATAACGGTTTACAGTCGAATCGATAATCTTAAAGTTAAAATAAAAATTCTACGCAGAGCGGATAGACACGATAATGAACGCGTGTTGCCGCGTTCGTATAACGATTCGGACGATAGGGTATATATTAAATTTTCATATTAAAACTTTCTCAATTAAATTAAATTACGTAAAACTCTTAAAGGATAAAAGCGCCGTCTGGCGCGTTAATTCGTCTATCAACAATGACGACGACGACTGTTCGACTCGAAGGGCGACGGCTCGACCCTCGGAACCATTCCAAACTGTAACTTTGTACAAATTAAAAACTAAGTAGTCGTCACGTGTGTCAGATTTACTAATCGAGTGCCGAGGACGAGCCGTGTGACGCATCGCATTAATCTAGAGGACCTACTTCTAATGATATTTAGAACTCGCACACCGAGCTCATTTGCTGCGTCCCTGTACTCGCGCGCGCGATTTTCGTTTGGGGATGACGGCATAGCAGGATCGACGAGACCGCAAAGAGGGGCCCCGACACCATCCAGGGATCCTCGAAAAGGACAACGAATTTCTAACCTTTCTGTCTTTTCTACTGTCATGATATACCCTTCTCGCGCGCTACATCGTCGTTCTCGAGGATTTGGAGATCCACCCACGATCCAACGGGTTCGGCTAGCTTCTTCGAACGAATCAAATGAGCCGAGTGTATCTGTACGGGTTACCGATAAATCACCGTAACCGAGCAACAACAGTCGATCGGTTGTCCTCCTTGACGCTGCTTGATACTCCTCGGTGCTCGGACGCGAAGCGACACAAATGGGACCGAGGAATGCAGACAGAGGGGGGCGGGGGGCCCACTCCACTGCGCGATAGAGGTCCAGAATCAACGACCACTGTTTGGGGAGGAGGGGGCGTCATAGAGAAGAAAAGGAACGGCGCTGTTCTCGCGCTATTCCCTTTCGAAACGCCCTGAAACAAACGGACGAGAAAGAAACAACGTCACTGCGCTACGCTACGACGACTTGCATCTGTCTCTAGACTAGAAAGAAACGTGCCACCCGGGGGGGGGGGGGGGGGGGGGGGGGGGGGGGGGCAGCGTTCCTCGAAGACGAGAATGATCACGTCGCATTGAATACACCTTTCGAGGCCTCGTTAATATGATTCTAGCGTACACGCTATTCGGTACAATAGAAACAAAAGGAAAAGAGAATAGAGAAGAAGAAGTAGTAGATGAAGAACGGGGAAGAAGCGGACGAAGACTCTCGCGCAAGGAGCAGAAAAAAAAGACGCAACACATTGGGTTTCTGTCGTGCGAGGCAAAGGTTTACGCGCTTGATTCGACTCGGTCCGACGATCGGGGCCCGACCGGTGAAGATTCCCGTGGCCGATCACCGAACGAGTTCGAGACTGCGATCATCAGACCATGAATACTTCGACGAACGGACTGCATTCCGCTTGCGGGGGCGCAGCACCAGGTATACGTTTCTCCAACTCCATTCGGGTGAGGAACGTCTCGATACGAGCTTCCGGCGTGGGCGTGGTGGCTCCGGGCACCGTCGCCCCTGGGCCCAGCTGAAGACACTCCGCTGGGGTCAACTGAAAGTCGAAACGCACGGTTAGCACAATCGGAAAACATCGAGACGGAAAGTTGCACGGCCAACGAACTTGGAAGCTGTGAAAAGCAATTCTTTCGAATTTGTTTCGGATATGCACAGTGTTTACTCGATATACACAGTTATACAAAGAGTATAACTTTTTTTTCTAAATTGGATCAAACGACCTGACTTTTTTGAGCAATTAGAAGAGTTGGTTTTCCAAATGATGTGTAAAAAAGATTTTGAAAAAATGCAATTGCTAAGAATGACATTTAGAAAATAAAAAAGGAACTTTTTACAACTTTTTTGTTTGAGCCAATAATGAAAATTTAAGTCAGTTTCTAGTAGAGATCACGGTTTTGGACGTGTATTGAGGATACACGTATTCACGTGTTCACGTGTACTAATATATATCCGTATTTTAATCCGTGTACTTCTTTACACACGAATACACAGGTACTAAAGATGGGTGATTCTTATATACTTTGTCATCCTAAAACCAAATCTGAGAGCAGAATTGCTCTATCACGCAACATTTTCGAAAAATTTTCGATTTTGATAAAAAATTACGTGTTACGCAAAGAATAAACATGCCAGAAAGTTCAAGTTTGAGTCAAGAGATAGAGACACTCCTCTACATATCCATACAGCCAATTATATTTTTGTGTACTTCCTAATAGTTGTAAATGATTGTTAAAGTTTGAAAATGTGCCAACGCGGGTAGTTTGTACGCTCTATTTTTGTATTTATGTGAAAAATCCTTTATCTAGCAGGAATTTACTATACAGGAAGGCATTCTACAGACATTTCTGGTAAAGAAACCATTCACGAAAAGTATTTGGTTCCCTTAGTATAATAGAAGATTAAGAAAATAGTCATTGACAGCGTGTGCGTGACACGTTCGCGCCAGACGGCCATTGCAGCCTTTTCTCGACTCGCCAGGGCCGTCGCTATGCGTAGTCGACGTTGGTACCACTCAAGTATGTCTTTGCTTACTATGCTTAATTACATAGATTTCTTTTTTGTCTCTTTGTTTGTTTACGCCTTGCTTCATGCTTGTTCCTGGTATCCCGTTTTTCAATAATAAATGTCCAACAGTAATCAGCAAGCATCGCATATAAGTCTTTTCCTTTGTAACGTTTTTCCACTGGTGAAATATTTTGATGAAAGACTAATGCTGGAATTGTATTCCTTGTTTTGGTTTTAAAATAATTTCGTCATAAATATAACAAAAACAGTCTGGCTGATGTATACACTTCCGCGACATTTTATCAATTTAATATGGAGCAATCTATGTCTTACTTATGTACTTATATCAATACAAATAGTCCCATTTACATCGTGTTTGGACTTATTTTAATCGGAAGAATGTCGCATGTCCATTAGCATTACAATAATAACGATAAGACAACAATTACTGAAAATAAAATTTTCCAGTCACCGTATTGCTGCGGTCAATTATCTTTATTAAGCATTTCCAAAATGAAATGTGAATATAACTCGTATTTTTATAATTTTGTGTAATGATTGGCACCCAAAAAGACAAAAAAGAAATGTATGTAATTAAGCATAGTAAGTAAATACATACTTGAGTGGTATCAACGTCGACTACGCATAGCGACGGCCCTGGCGAGTCGTGAAAAGGCTGACAATGACTATTTTCTTAATCTTCTGGTATACTAAGGGAACCAAATACTTTTCGTCAAAGGTTTCTGTACCAGAAATGTCTGTAAAATGCATTCCTATATAGTAAATTCATGCTAGATAAAGGATTTTTCACACAAATACAAAAATAGAGCGTACAGAGTACCCGCGTTGGCACATTTTCAAACTTTAACAACCATTTACAACTATTAGGAAGTACATAAAAATATAATTGGTTACATGGACATGTAGAGGAGAGTCCCCTCTATGTCTTGAAACTTGAACTTTCTCGAGTGTTTAGTTTTTGTGTAACACGTCATTTTGTATCAAAATCATGCATTTTTACAAAAACCAATATTTTTCGAGAAAGTTGCGTGATAGAGCAATTCTGCTTTCGGATTTGATTTTAGAATGACAGACTACATAAGAATCACCCAACAGGTATTGCAAAACAATTTTGGTGTTGGACAGTGATATTAGTGGGAGTCAATGTACCCGTAAATACCGAAATGCTAAAAATAATAGTAGTAAAATAGACTTACCAGAGTCGCTTGTTGTGGAATGGCCGCGATACCACCGACATTCGCCGGATTGTAATAATTAGTGGGGCTGACCGGCGGCGAAGGATATGGCCAATAGAAAATCGGTGGCGGATAGGGGGCTGCGAACTGTGGCGGTCCACGTGGCAGCATCGCAGCTGTAGGTGGAAATATCGCGACCGGTGGCGGTGGCAACATCGTGCCCCCTAAAGGGTGTAACAAACAAGACAATCAACCTTCGATCCAGTCGGTCCCCGCTTCATGGGATTCTAGAATAGTACTCTCTCGAAAAAAAAAAAAAGAAAAACAACCATCCGAAAGTTCGGCCTCGAATAGTAACCTTCGGTTACTCGCCAAAAAAAAAAAGTTTACAACCACGTCAAAAAAAAAAACCCTTACAATCTTCGGAAACGACGAAGTCTCTAATTAGTAAACACGAGAGTCCGAGAAACATCACCAAGAATTCTCACCACGAGGCACGTGTGGGAATGAACACATCATTTTCTCTCTCATATTAATAGATCTCCCCGATAACAAAAAGAAAAAAAGGTCTGATATACGTAACACCCATAGATTCTCTAATATATGTATGTACAAGACGTAAGAAAAGTGCCCAAAACTATGGTAACCACACCACGAACCGTGGCCGATGACATCGTGCAGAGAATGGAGCAAGAAAACAAATTCTTATCGTACTTCTCCTCCGTTCGACTATTTCTTTTTTTCCGTTTCTCCTTTTCGTTTTCTCGTTAGTGATTTCGGACGCCATGATCATTCCATCGCGCGTGTTCCCGCAACCTGCACGATTTCACGATTAATACGACCGGCTTTCTACGGTCCGTGTGAAACTCGACGAGCGAGAACGGGAGAAACTGATTCGGCAAACGTTTTTGCGCTCTCCGTTTCTGAAACTCAATCATTTTCCATAGACAATACACGATCAACCGATCGACGATCATTCGGTTCACTCGGAACGTAGAGCAGCCTGTCATCCAAAGGAATAATGATTTGGACTTGGCCTACCTGGAAGCACAGAAGTTAGTATTTGTAGATCCCGCTACCAAACAGCAATCGACACTGCACCATTGTAACACGATATATACGTATGTTTTATATATAATATATATAAATATGTAGTAGCACCAACTTGCGATTTCGCCCCCTCTGCCAAATCACCAAAAATTCACTCAAACTTTCCCCTCTCTCTCTCTCTTCCTCCCTCTTTCGTTCTCTCCTTTCTCAATCCCCTTCTCACTGCCCTTTCTCTCGCTCTCACTCTCTCCCTCTCTCTCGTTCTCTCTCAGCAATGTATTAAGAGGAAGTAAAAAAAAAATACACGTGCGTCGCCAATACGAAATAATTGACACGTGAAACTAGTTTCGAATGTTTTCAAAAATTCGTTTGACTTCGCACGTGGATTCGCAGAATTAACAAGATTAAGAGACGTGTGGTAGGGATGTCCAAGCAAAGGAAATCAAGGAGAACCGGTCACGTTGAATTATAATTGATCGGGGAAAAAAAAAGAAGAAGAAAAAAAGATGGAAATACTCGTCCGCGGACCCAAGTACTGCGCAGATGCCAATTACCGTGCCTATATTAATCAGACTTATTTTTAAAGCATAACGAATATTAAAAAAGAGATATACAACATATTAAAGGATTTTAACGGGGAAAAAATTTAATATCTCTAATTTAATGCTCATCGCGATTTGAAAATAAGTGTAATTTATACAGGCACAGCGATTCGTACCCACACAGTAATTGAGTCCGTTTAGTCGTTCGCGAACCCTCGCGGAAAAGAAGCACACAAAATAATCGTACCAATGTTAGATCTAATCGCAGGCTAGCCCGACGTTTGTATTAATGTCGCAGAGAAATTGTTAGGTTTCCGTGGAGCCGTGACCGTTCCGTGACCTTTCGTTCGAACAGGGTCGAGAAGTGGAGGAAGATGAGGGATCGAGCCAACGATCGGGCAAAAGGTTCGACACAAAAATGAGGCAGTAGGCTGGGAACGACAGTTATAGCGACAACATATGTGTATGTGTATTTGAGAGAGAGAGAAAAATAGGGAGAGATTGAGCTAGCTAGCGAGAGAGAGAGAGAGAGAGAGAGAGAGAGAGAGAAGAGAGAGAGAAAGAGAATACAGAGTGACAGAGAACCTATATGTACGTGTGAGCAAGAGAAATTAAAAACAGAGAGAAAGAGAGAGAAGAAGAGCGAGAGAGAGAGGGGGGAGGCAAGAGTTACGACACAGAAATCTCCAACTTGATCTGTAGACACCAAAGATACCTGCGAGCCCAGTGAAAAAAAAATGTATAGAACGTAACAGGGATACGGTGGTCGTAATTTTCGGACGCCCCGTGGGAGATCATCCGACGATAGTTTGATCCGTCTCCGTCTCCCCCGAAAACTGGATTTCTCCCGTGGGAGAACCGTTTCAAGGGGGAGAAAGGGTGCTATCGAGGAGATGTCCAAATATTTTCAAACAACGTTTCCCCATACTTTTGTTTTCTTTTATTTTTTCTTCCTGGAAATCTCGATTGTCCGGAGAAAACAACACACACGGTGTCCCACGTAACACTTTCCACGATTTTTCAAGTACTTGCAATAATCTGACAAACAAATATTTTCAACAAAGGTTGATCAGTTTTCAAATTTTTGTTTAGTATCGTCGAGATCACCTTCACTTTTTTAAATGGCACTTTGTATGTTTGACTTAACATCATTATAGCCCGTATCAAGACGATTTCAACGACCTTGTATACCATGACCTTCGGATGACCTTGGAGGCAAAGAAATGAAAATTTCAACAAGAAATGACAGTCTGCTTGAACGGGTGATAATAACTTGTGTTTATTATTAAGACTCGAAACTGCATTCAATTCAGGAACCTTGGCTAAATGAATGCAAACGATTTCGTGAAGAAGTCACATAAAATGTTCGAAATGTGATCCATGTTGTTGTAGACACAACTCTGTTCTACGTAGTAAGTTTGCGTAGGTTGCTCTTACGATATTGTCGAAGTTCTTCGCATGCTGTACGAATTCGCTGTTTTAAATGTTCCTTGTCTTGTATTGGAACAGCATAAACTATCGACTATAATCGACCCCATAAACAAAAATCAAGTGGTGACGAATCATGGGATCGTGTTGGCCAATCCAGAGTTATTGTCACCCATTCAAGCAGACTGTTCACTTCTTGTTCACATTTTCATTTCTTTGCCTTCAAGGTCATCCGAAGGTCACGGTATGCTAGCTCGTTGAACTCGTCTTGATACGGGCTATAACACTGTTAAGTCGAAAATACAAAGTGCCATTTAGAAAAATGAAGGTGACCTTGATAATACTAAAAAAATAATTTTTGATCAATTGAAACTGATCAACTTTTGTCGAAAATATTTGTTTGCCAGATTATCGTGAGTACTTGAAAAATCGCGAGAACTATTATGCGGGACACCCTCTATACATGATACCCGTGTGTAGTCGTAAACGCGACCGTCACGAAAATCACCACCACCACCAGAGGCAAGGATAATATAATCAGGGGGTAATAGTCCACCAACCCGGCAAGCAAAAAGATATGTATGTCCACAAGGCACATTTATTAAACATGATCACCATCGAATATAAATCGTCGATATACAGAAAAAAAAGTGTATACAAGGGGTAAAAAAAAAGATCGGTAATTATATACTTCTGTAAGTGTGTCCGTGTGTGCCGCGTGTAATATATTGCGTCCGTGTATACGTGTTTTGTGTGTATGCGCCGTGTCAGTTGTGTGTTCTCTATCAATCCCAGTTGATGAAACGCAATCGAGGGAGGGAAGTGGGGCGGAGGAGACCAAAAAAAATAGAAAAAAAAATACAGGATGGTGAAGGGGTGGGGTACCGGTCGAGGAAAAGTGTCGCACAGAATCGAACCGGTCGCGAGATCGTGCCGCGCGGTTCATTAACTTTAATTAACGATTCACTTTCGCCGGGACAATCACGATCGGCCGCGTCAACTCTCCGCGATTCTCTCAGCCCCTCGCCCGCACCTCGCGGTCCCGCGACAATCGGCGGGGACCCATCGAAATCGGATCGAATTAGAGTGATTTGACCCCTTTCGGTGTCGGTGCGTATCGGTCGCACCCTTCGGCGCGTTCGTTCCTCGAAAAGACAACGAAAGGGTCTCGAACAGAAGACTCTCGAGCGGGGCAAGGGCCTGCTTTTCAGCTTCTGTGTGCAAAGTTCCTGATTAGAAAGACTATAGTTTCGGCTAACCCCTTGCCCATATTCTTTGACCTCGGCGCTAGGTTTACGGTGCGCTGAAAGACGACTTTTTTAGTCTATCCAAATGTTTTAAACAATATGTGCAGTGTTTACTCGATATATGTCCACGAAACCGGTCTACCCAGGGACATATATCGGCTACAAGTATAGAAGAACAGCGAAGCCCGAGTGGCCTCGACCCATGACCCTTCACGGGGTACACCCCGCGGCAGTGGGGATAGTTCTGGGACTTTTATCGGCTAGATATTTGGGACATATATCGAGCAAAGACTGTACACCCATAAGAAAAGAAATTTGTTGAATAATGAAACGTCGACGCATCTTTGTGATCTCGATACAAATCGTGAACGAATGTTGACGACGTGTCCCGTAAACCCAGTGTTCATCGTTTCCGAAATGGAGAAAAGAATGAAATTCGATTACGTGCCCTAAAAGGAGGAAACAATATGTTTGTCGGTTTAGTATATTATACACGGCAAGGGGTTAACGTGAAAGGACGCGCCGCCACTGTGTAGTCAGCCTCTGCTAGATAGCGACAACAATCACAGAACCGACAACAATACGAGTTAAATGTAAATTTGCGAAAGGGACGACACTGTCAGTCACCAGGTTAGCGGTTCACAATTAATAAAGAGAATAAAATTAAAAAAAAAAGAAAATAAAGAAACCAGACGACACACATCCCACGCAATAATGGGGTGGGGGGAGTAGAGGGGAGAAAAAAAAATATGCCACGACCATCATCGGATCAGCGAATATTTTGGAGTTAGTACGGAGAACGAAGTATATATGCGGTCAAAATTGCTACTCTGATGTCACTCTCCTCCTTTCGACCCTCTAGCCACACACATACGCGCCGCACACACTCTCCTCCATTTTCTCTCCCTTGATAGCCTGCGGGGATACGTGTATAATACGGCTCGTGTGAGTGCCCAGCGAAAGCCAGTGGCAGGTACAGTGAATTCTCGTTGTATGTCAGTCCCGACGCTCTTTTTACTGACACGAATACGAAATCGGAGGTTCTCGCCGAGCGTCGCATTTGAGATACACAGGGCACGCTAGAAACCTAAGAGTCATATCCGTCTATAAGTCATAAAAAACCTATGACCACTAAGCGCTAGTGACAAGAAGACTGAAAATGTCTTTCTCCGCTACATTGTTGCACGGAGAAGCGGACATTGTCGGCTATATCGGTCTGAGACCAGAAGACCACCACTAACTCAATTACAAAACTTCTTTATTCTTCGTTATTTTTTTATGTAACTTTGACCAACATATTCGTGGCACTTTTCTGACTAAAATTATACCAAACACGATATCATTCGGATCATATTTACACTAACTGAACGTTAATCTGTTTCTGACGAGTATATTCGTCATGAAGGAATGGAAATATTTTATGTTACGACGAGTATACTCGTCATGCGTAAAAAGTTGTTAAAATTTGCTGCTTAGATTGCAATTTTAGTGCAAACTAAAATATATTCGTAAACTTCAAGATGTTTGAAATATTTGTAGGCCACGACGAAATAAAAGGAACAAATAAATATACAATATAAATAATTATTATGATATATATCGGTATAATGCGATATAATTCGGATTACATTTACACTAATTTTCCGTTAATGTAATTTTAATGGAAAGACTTCCATCGTTCATTACACACGTAAGTATCATCGGAATTATATCATATTTGGTTTCATTTTAATCATATGTTGGTAAAAGTTTCATTTAAAAATAACGAAGAATAAAGAAGTTTTGTAATTGAGTTAGTACTGGTCTTCTGGTCTCACACCGATATAGCCGACAATGTTGTGGCCATGACGGTTCTCGAGCTTCGGCCACTTGCCGCGGTGGTGTGAGTTTTTCCAGTGACTTCGAAATGTAAGGTCGGCACTGACATACAACGAGAATTCACTGTAGTACGGGCGATTTTATGCGACGATGCGATCAAACCCGTGTGTCTTCGTGGTCGAGCTTCACCATCCGGAAGTTTGGCCAATGTCGTTTCGAACGGGTTGCGACCTCCTTCGTTCTCGCGCCAAACTTCCGGCTAGCAGCGACAACCGGTTGCAATTCGCGGCGCCCTACATGTTCGGGAAACCGGGAAGGTTTAACCCTTTGCACTCGAGTGGTGACTCTGAAGCACTACTAGAAATTGTTGTGAGCATCATTTCAACGAAATTACGAAAAATATTACGAAGTATTTGTTGGATTACAAAATTTGTATGTGATAGATTGCTAAACATTTAAATATTGTATGTGGATATCTAGACCTAAGGAATCAGCCATTTCAAGGAAGTGTGACATTTTTGGAACACCCAGTGGAACACAGACGAATTTCATAACACAAAAACTATTTTGAACGTGGCAATTTTTACCGACACCTGAGAGTCGCCACTCCGAGCCGCGAAGGATTGATAGGATTTTCAATCGTTGCGATGCACCAAAAGGAAGCTTAGAAATCTTCTTTTACACAATAATCCCAAACGACAACAATTAGATCACAAGTTACTGGAAGCTGATTGAAACTGCTATTGCCGGATCTATTGAAAAATCCTCAGCCACGAACCGTAGACTATGAAAGAGTAGGAAATGGTCGCGCGCCGGTGTATACAGTATTTTCCCGATATATGTCACCTAACGAGTCTTGCCAGCGACAAGTATCGTGCAGGAGGTACTATTCTTTGATTCACGCTGAACGTCACGCCTGACTCGTATAGTATAGTACAGTATACCGATAGTGTAGTATACCCCGCTGTAGTGGGGATAGTTTCGCGACGTTTATCACCCAGATATTTGCGACATATATCGAGAAAGGACTGTAACGTGTTAGATTTAGAATGCAGCGCGTGGCATCGGCGCATAAACCCGTCCGTTCGACGTTTTCTCGTCCATCGAGTAGGCGCATCTTACCATACAGGCGCCGCAGTCGTCTACATTACGACGAAAGTGCAATAGAGCTGCGTTCGTGCCGTATTCATCAGCGGACGGAGCTCTACTGTGTTGAAAGAAAAAAAAAAGGAAAAGAAAAAAGAAAAAAAAAGAAATTAGCGCGCGATGGCCGAGGGCGTCGAGAGTGTCTGCGAATCTGCCACAAAAGAACTATGAATCTCGTTAACAAATCGATCGTCGACGCTCCCGACCGATAACATTTATTATCTCCGAAGACTCACCAAGATGCGCCCCAAGGGAGAGAGACGCGAGACGAGGGATCCGAGAGATCTCTCGGCAAAAATCGATCTAATATTTTTCCGTACGATCAACGAACGGGATCCCGCGTCCCGCGTCACTCCCCCGCAAATCTAATTTCTAGGATGTCCATTAATGCTAGATATGAAGCGTAAACTTCGACTCAGGAAGCGTAATCCCGACACGTGAACGTGTCCGGCAGGCAACACCCGATTTTTCGAGTCACATCTGCAGAGGATGATCGCGGCGCGAGGCGCACCCCTCACTTCCGGTTCGTTTTTCGTCGTTTGAGCAGAGTACTCGCGGAGAATCGGTTTTCTCCGCGGCCGGAAGTCGCGGTCGCCTCGCTCCGCCATTTCGTAACGACAAAACAGGACTAGCCGCGCTACCAACCATAAGTATTTCCTTTGTTGTTTTTAGCGAAACGATTTCGAAACTATGGGTCGCGAGAATATCTATGGATGGTAGCCGCGTACACCAAGATACTACTTGCTCGACTCTACGCGATGATACGCTAATCCCGCATCCTGTCAAACAGAGAGTAGGCTCGTGCGAAATTGTACAGGATCACGCGTCAAACAAGTACGAGGAGACTGTTATAAATAGACTGCGGATTATTTTATGCGTGCGTGACAAAAATGGATGGCCGTATTTTAAAACGGTAAAAACATTAGAAAAGTCAAATTAAAATACATTATTTTCAATCCATTAAACATATTAAGAAAGAAAATAAATTTCTACAGTGAATTCTCGTTACGAGTCAGTCCCGCCGTTCTTTTTACTGGCTCTTAGACGAAATCGAAGGTTCTCGCCGAGCGTCGGATTTGAAATACACAGGGCACGTTGGAAACCTAAGAGTCATATCCCTGTACAAGTCATAAAAGCCTATGACCACTAAGCGATAGTGACAAGAAGACTGAGAAAGTGTCTTTCTCCGATACTATGTTGCACGTAGAAAATTGTCGGGTATATCGATGTGAGGCCAGAAGACCACTCCTAATCCAACTACAAAACTGCTTTATTTTTTGTAATTTTTTTTTACGAAACTTTCACCAACATATTCGTGGCATTTTTCTGATTAAAATGATACCAAATACGATATTATTCTGTTTTTGACGAGTATACTTGTCATGAAGAAATGGAAATATTCTGTGTTACAACGAGTATACTCGTCATGCGTAAAAAGTAGTTAAAATTTGTTGCTTAGATTGCAATTTTGGTGCAATCTAAAACATAGTCGTAAATTTTAAGATGTTTGAAATATTTGTAGGCCAAGACGAAACAAAAGGAGCAAATAAATATATATAAATAATTATTATGAAAAAAGTATATATAGTATGAATTTTCTTTTCTGTGTAAACGTATTGTTTTCTTTTGATATTCATCACTGAAGCCATTAGGGATTCCTATACAGGGTGTCCCAGAAATGTTGTACTTCTTGGAAAGGGGTGATTCCCAATGTCATTTGAAATAACTTTTTCCTTTGCGAAAATGTTTTACAACTTAATTCCATATTATAATAGTCACACATTCTCAATGTTTGACAAGGAAACATTATTATAATTGTAATAGGAAATAACATTCATCATTGGTCATCATCGTTCGTATTTGGTTTCATTTTAATCAGAAAAATGCCACGAATATGTCGCTGAAAGTCCCACGAACAAAATAATGAAAAGTAGAGAAGTCTTGTAATTGGATTAGTCTCGAGCTTCGGCCACTCACCGTGGTGGTGTGGGTACTTCCACTGACTCCAAACTGTAAGATTGACACTGACTCGTAGCGAGAATTTGTGCTATTTCATTTGCTGTATTTCACTCCAGTTTGTAGCAATTGAGGTAGACAATTTTTATTTTGCATAAACATCCGCAGTCTAGTTATAAAAGTATACGTGTCTCTATGGATGAATATCTGTGTGTGCGTGTGTGTGTGTGTGTTTTTTTTTAGGATCGAGGGAACCGTTGCGAGACACGGAAGCGAAACGGAAGGAAGATGTCTCGGGTAGTCTGGGTAACGGAGAACACGACGAAGAATGCGACGAACGTGTCCGGGTCGTGGCGCACGCGCGAAACGTCGCGAAACGAGTCGTCTTGAAGAAGGAGTTACAAGTGTGCTCGTGTTTTCGTTCTGTCGAAATGGTCGACGTTCGGACGCGCGCCACAGTGAGCAGGGTTGCACTCGAAAAACAAAAAAGGAAATCGAAAAACCGTCGCGCAATCTCGCCTGGTCACCGACCACGACAGGCAACGAGAGGAAAGATCATTACAGGTACTTGTATGCACGTCCCTCCACAAAAACCACGACATGCAAACCAGTCATTTCTATACCCGCGAAACTATCGAGGCAACGACGACGATCGCGCTCGCGTCTCCAGTCATTGCCGCGCCCGCTTACACAATCGGAATAAAAAGAAAAAACGGAACAGAACAGGAAGAAGGATCAAGGATACGCGTGGCAAGAAGAAATTGTAATCACCGCTCCGCGATACCCGGCGCCATCGCGCCGAGATCCAGCCGCACGAACGAAACTGCTTTCAGGAACTACGGTTTCTCAAAATCATGGAAGATAAGGGTGGGAGGCTTTCGGTGAGGGCCTCCGAAATGGTTCCCGACAATTTGTCTCGCGTTGGAGTCTGAATTGTACCTAGGAAAAATTCGTGTTGAAGATTTTCACGGGGATCGGCAGTATTCGAAATTGATATTGGCCACCTGCTTCTCCAATTGCTCGCCGATTATCACAAAATTTGAACCGTGGAAAAGTGGGAGGCTTTCGTTGTGGGCATCCGAAATGGTTCCCGACAATTTGTCTCGCGTTGGAGTCTGAATTGTACCTAGGAAAAATCCGTGTGGAAGGTTTTTACGGGCATCAGCAGTATTCGAAATTGATAATGGCCACCTGCTTCTCTAATTGCCCGCCGATTATAACAAAATTTGAACCGTGGAAAAGTGGGAGACTTTCGGTGTGAGCCTCCGAAATGGTTCCCGACAATTTGTCTCGCGTTGGAGTCTGAATTGTACCTAGGAAAAATCCGTGTGGAAGATTTTTACGGGCATCAGCAGTATTCGAAATTGATAATGGCCACCCGGTTCGCCTCTTCTCCAATTGGCCGCCGATTATCACAAAATTTTAGCCGTGGAAAAACGTCTCAGGGGTGAATGCATCCTTAACACCGAATCGCGGACATGGTTAAGTACTTAAGGACTTAAGTACTTTTCGATGCTCTCTCTGTCTCTGTCACTCTCAACGGTCCAATTAAACATTCATCGAATACAACAGAGGATTAAACGCTAAAGTTCGAGCCCTGAATATTCTACTCGTGAAGCCTCCGCCAACTATCCGAATGTTCCCTATGATCCCTACCGATCCCTACGACGACCACCGCTTGCCGTACGATCGAGCCTTCCGGAAATCCTCCGGGAACGCGATGGGTGTTTTATAGAAATCTATGACATCGTTTATGGGATTGGTCGGTGCCCGAACGCTTCTACTTAATGGGAACGGCGGAATCGTACGCGTTCCAGTCATTTTTTCTTTCGTCTCGGTTCCCGTTCGTACGATGCACGCGCCGTACACAGTGAATTCTCGTTACGAGTCAGAGGCGCGGTTCTGGTGACTGACTCTTAGACGAAATCTGAGGTTCTCGCCGAGCGTCGCGTTTGATATACACAGAACATGCTAGAAACCTGAGAGTCATATCCGTCTACAAAAGGCGGATATAATCCGTCTCATAAAGGCCTATGACCACTGAGCGATAGTGACAAGAAGATTGAGAAAATGTCTTTCTCCGATACTATGTTGCACGTAAAACATTGTCAGGTATATCGATGTAAGACCAGAAGACCAGTAATCCAATTACAAAACTTCTTTATTTTTTGTTATTTTCTTTTTTTTACGAAACTTTCACCAACATATTCGTGGCATTTTTCTGATTAAAATGATACCAAATACGATATCTTTCGGATCATATTTACACTAAGTCAACGTTAATCTGTTTTTGACGAGTATACTTGTCATGAAGAAATGGAAATATTCTGTGTTATGACGAGTATACTCGCCGTGAAGAAATGGAAATATTTTATGTTACGACGAGTATACTTGTCACGCGTAAAAAGTAGTTAAAATTTGCTGTTTAGATTGCAATTTTAGTGGGAACTAAAATACATTCGTAAACCTCAAGATGTTTGAAATATTTGTAGACCCGGGCGAAATAAAAGAAACAAATAAAAATATATAAATAATCGTTATGAAAAAAGTGTATATACTATGAATTTTTTTCCTTGTAAGTGTATTGTTTTCTTTTGACAGTATCATTGAAGCCATTACGGGTTCCTATATAGAGTGTCCCAGAAACGTTGTACTTCTTTGAAAGGGGTGATTCCCAAGGTCATGTGACATAACTTTTTCCTTTACAAAAATGTTCTACAACTTAATTCCATATCATAACAGCCACACATTCTCCGTGTTTGACGTGGATATTCGTCAAAAGATTATTATAATTGTATTAGGAAGTAACTTTCATCGTTCATTACACAAGTAAATATCATCGGAATTATATCATATTTGGTTTCATTTTAATCAGAAAAATGCCACGAATATGCTGCGGAAAGTCCCATGAACAAAATAATGAAAAATAAAGAAATTTTGTAACTGGATTAGTAGTGGTCTTCTGGTCTCACACCAATATACCCGATAACGTTGTGGCATACTCCTTGGTGGAGACGGCTCTTGAGCTTCGGCCCCTCACCACGTTGGTGTGGGTACTTCCACAGACTCCAAATTGTAAGGTGGGCACTGACTAGTAACGAGAATTCCCTGTATTCCGGACATGCGTGAAGTAGATGCCGCGTGCAGACGGAGAAGCTACCCTCCGTCGGATCGGAGCTTAAACACTCGTCAACATTGGATGGAATGTCCATTACTTAATCGCTAATAAAAATATTTCTAGCAAAATATATAAATCGTTCTTATGTATATATACATATATATATACATATATACATATATATGTATACTATATATATATGCACACACACATATATGTATATAAAATAAGTATATGTTTTCCGCGTACGCGCATAGATACTTTGTATATTCGTATGTATATAAATGTATATGTATATATTTACATATCCATAGAAATCGCGACATCCTCCGAAAAAGAAATCAAGGCACTTTGTTCCACATCGCGACGATATACGAAAGAGCAAACAGGCGCACATTCGTGCGCAACTCGTGCGCAACCAAAAAGAGAGAATTAATTACAATTAATTACGATTCTCCTATAAAAGCGTCCTATTTAACGATTGTCGGAAAAAGAAACCTCTGGAAACTAAAGAATGAAAAGGAAGAAAATAACACGTAACACACTCTAAGTACTGTTGCTCGTCGGTATAAGTATCAAAATGGAAAACGAGTATACGAAAACCTAACCCCGGACCGGCGCGCGCGCGCGCTCGACTTTATCTCGTGAAACGCGCACCGTGGGATATTTAGACGCAGTACAACCTGGATCACACAAACTTTCGATATTTGATGCCTATAGTACCCTAATACGTTTCAAAGTAAAATACAGTGAATTCTCGATATATGTCAACAACACTGGTCTTGCCAGCGACATACGTCGTACAGGAGACATACCCCGAGCCGTGTTATGTTTATCTTCATGGCCCCTCACGGGATATACCCCATGATAGTAGGAATACATCCGTGACGTATATCATCCAGGCCTTGGTGACAGATATAGAGAAATCACTGTAGCTTGATTTAAGACAATCCATATGCGACGCTATGTACTGCAGAATCGAATAGGGGGCGAATCTCGCGGTGTAACTAAACAACTGGTCCATGACTCAAACAATTATGTTTCTCCGTTTAGGTTAACATCATCGTGGTTCCACCGTAGTTTTAGTATTTTTAGTATTTCGGTAGTTTGCGAATCAGAGACGTTCCGACGGCGATAAAGTCGATCGACGCGCTCTCCGGTCGAAATAGGAAGAGGGTTCGAGGGCGACACAGGCCTCTGAACGAGGGTATCTTGCGGAATGTCTTTAGATAACTATTACTCTATGAATAGAATTACGTGGCGCGCACGTTCGTGGAAAATCGTAACGATACGACGCGACGGTGTCTATCTGCGGCCGGTTGACTATTCCGCAACCGGCCAGTGTCTAGTTGCCTGGACACACGGAACGAGCCGGGCGACGTTCCATGAACAACGTCTCTCGCTGGAAGAACCTCTACGGAAAACTGGTTCGGTCGGTTGGAAGAACCGACTTCCTAGGCGGCGTAGAAAAAACAAGAAAAGAAAAAACAAAAGAATACGTGTATAAAAGACGTAGCACGCGCGTTCAACGAGAAGGTTCACGGCGAGATCCCGTTCCATCAAAGCTGAGGATAAAATTGAGCTGGATAAGGCAAGCCCGGCGCGGTGGCTGGAGTTTGAGCGAACGCGGTTGCGGGCGTGTGCCAAGCGGCTCGTTTCGCGACGGCGCCCGATGATTCCGGTGGGAACGCAGTCTCCCAGGTGCGTTTCAGCCCCATGATGGCGGCGTGATTGATAGGCGCCGCCTGGACGATCGGCGTCAGGAGACTGTGGGGCGTTGGGGCCCTCAAAATCGGTATTCTGGATGGAACGTTGAACAAGAGGAACGGCGTGTGCGCCTGCGGTTGAGCGTGGAGCGCGGCTGCGGCCGCCGCCGCGGCTGCCGCGGCCGGTGGTGTCATCGCGTATGCGGGGATCTGGTGTTGCGGATTCGGCCCGGGCAGGGCGAGCGTTTTGGTCGTGACCGACGACGTCGGGGACGGGGTGGTGGATGTGGGCGGCGGGTTCGAGGCCAAAGCCATCAGCCAAAAGTCCTGATTTCGGATCGCCTGCGCCTGAGCCTGTGCCTGAGCTTGCGCCTGAGCCTGTGCTTGCGCCTGAGCCTGTACTAACGCGTGTATGTCCCAGAGGGGAGGCTGCGCCGTCGCCACCGGCACCGGGACCGGCGTCGGCGGAGCCGAATGCGGGTGCGGGTGCGGATGCGGATGTGGATGCGGATGCGGATGCGGATGCGTCAATGTCGCGGGTGTTTGTGTGGTCAACGTACCCGGTGATAGCAGAGCCTTGGTCGACGGCGGCGTTACCGCGCCTGTCAACACCAGATTCATATCGTCCCCGCTGCACTGGAACACTTCGATGTACCGTTGCTTCTTCCCGTAAATCATGTACCGGTGATGCCGCTGCGACGCGCACGCGAACGCCGAGCTCTCGCTGTCCATCTGGATGAACGCCTCGCCGGACGGCTGACCCTGGATCGTCAATCACGTTATATTTCGCCGCGTATCTCGTTTGGTTCGTTTCGGAGCTCAACCCATTTGCATCATAAGGTAATATGAAAAGAGGGCCTTTATCGCCAAACCTTTTTCAGCACTCCACCGAACTTCAGAACTTCATATTTCAGCATTATAAGAAAAAATCGTAATTGCTACTTTCATCTCCAACAACACCCTACATTTCTATTTTTTAGCTAACGAATAATGACCAACAAAGTTGAGCGTATGCATACGGCTCCGGTGATAGTGACCAGGAAAATTGAGCGTATATATATGCTAATGATGCAAATGGGTTGAAGAGCATCGTTTCTCGGCTCACGGGTGCCGCCAGTCCCATTAAGCGCTCGGTAATCGTTTGGGATTACCAAATTCTTAATGGGCCTACCTAATAGCTACTACACGACGCGTCGAGTAACGCTGCTCGCGTACGGTCGCTCGGATGCACTCACTTGAGCATTGTAGACCATATGAACACCTTGGTAGACGATATTTTTCGAATGCTCGCCCATGAACTCTAGAATGTGCTCGACCAGAGCCTCGTACGGAAGACCGCGCAACCGTACGCAATCCTTGCGCGTGCCGGACGTGATGATGTGCTGAGGAAGTATCGGAGGAAGCTGCGGAATCGGCGGCGTCGGTAGCACCACCTGTTTCGGGTCGATCGCCCTGTTCAAGACCTGAAAGCCGCCACGCAATCGATATATGCAAATCAACCAGTATGTTCGCGCTATACTCCTTGTCTCCGGACTTGTCTACCCGCATCGCGTTCGATCCGGCACACGCACCTGTTGAACCTCCGCGATTGTACTTCGAAACAGCTCGATATACCGGGTGCCGATGCAATCCCTGTGCTTGCTCAGAGCCTTCACGGCGTCCTCTTCTTTCGCGAACAGAACGAAAGCGTCTCCGGTCGCTCTGCCATCCGGTTTCTTCACGAACAGGACCCCGTCCTCGCCGTCTAACACGTGGCAGGGTTTCTGCCCCGACAAGAAGAAGTCGAGCTGCGAAGCGAAAGCGCGAATAAATTAAACAAATTCCACGAGAATCGTCTTACCGTTCACGCTTCTGCCCGTGTGCTCACCACTTGCTTGGCGACGCAGTCGTACGGCAAGCCTCTCATCCTGACGATGACTTGAGCTCCCCTGGACAAAAACGCGTGAGCCTCTCCGCTCGTGCCACCCGCGACACCGACAAAGTCCTCCCCGGAAGCCTTGTACACCTCGATGTACCGTCCTCCCATGTGATGTTTGTGTCTCTTCAACGCCATGTCTCTGTGCTCTTTGTTAATGAATCGTATCAACGCTTCACCGTTTCGTCTTCCCATAGGACTCAGACACAACGCTACGCCACCCCTGAAATTCCAACGCGGGCCGTTTTTTCAAATGATCGAACGAGAAGAGCACCGTGATCCTGGCCGCGGTTCCCGAACGTACAGCGGGTAATCGAGAGACGACGGAGTTACAACAACACCACGATGATCTTGGGAATCATTAGTTGAAATGTACGGCGAGATTCGTGACCCCAGATACCGCTTATCGTTGCATAAGACATAAACAAGCGAATCTTTTTAAAAAGATTGTTTACTATCTCGCCCAAGGTAAACAGAAGAGTGTAATTAAACACGCGAGCGGCGCTCGCTCTCGTCAGGATATATTCGGCGATGTTGAGGAAAGTTCGGGTGGACGGGTGGTGTGGTCTGTTTGCACGACAAATATGGATGTTTACCTTTTCGAAATGGATCCCGGTAGCTTGTACACAAATACAGTTGTGTTACGATTAATCTTCGATAATGATAACAAACGGGGCGGGGACACGGGTTTCTACTTACTTGGCAACATTTAGGCCACGAAAAAATTTTGCTATGTCCTGGTCGGACGACTGCCAAGGTAGACCGCGTGCTCTCACTACACAGCCGTTATCCACCTCTTCATCTTTTGAGCTGCAACAACAATAACGATTAGAAATCGGTGATCGATCTCGAGCGATACCGAGGCGAGGGGGATCGATAACTCACCATATGCCAGGTTCTAAAACAATGTTTACCACCTCGGGCGTTTGAAAGACGTGACCTACAACCGAAAATGACAATGTTAGTAATAACTTCACAATGAAATCTTTCTCTACGGTTTTCTTCCCCCCCTCCTGTCTAAATCGATTCTCCCGCGAAAAATAACGGTCGCTCCGAGCGCATCCCGACTGTGACGCTTACGCGTTTCCGGTGTGTAACCGTACACCCAGTGGTTTGTCTCCAATTTCTCGCATTCGAGCGAAATCTATTCAATTTGCCAACTCGGTGCAACGCGAACCTCCTTCCGAGGGGGGACCGCCGATTATTTTTAGTCGCGTCTTCGTCGATCCTCGAAAATAACGAAATAAAATAACTCTCTTTTGCTTCTTATCAGATATCGTTTATCGGCGGATAAAAATAATCGATCTGCCGTGTCGTTCGAAATTCGAGAACCGATCAAAAAAAGTTGAGCACCGCTGTGATAAGAGCTACGTTACGGCCGTGTCGCTGCTTATAGCGTTACACAGCTTGACCCGCGCGCTCATAAACCATAAACACGCAGAAGGGACCCGATGCACGATGGACGCAGCAGACACGGACCCGAGGCGTGCGCACCGTTCTCGCTCTTTCCGTTCTCTCGTGCTGACCTTTTCTTTTCTCGACGAACCGCCTCCGGCTAGCGCCTTTCTTTACTCGCGTGCAACGACCAGCAAAGATTCGAATCGCGTCACACCAAAGAAAAATATCCTATCCAACGAATATATATATATATATATATATAATAATAATAGTTGACGTTATCGACGCACCGAGAACCGGCTCTCGATTGGTGCTCGTACACCGTGCAGATGGTGGCAGCACGTACCGATTTGACGATCGTTCGATAGGACCTGTTAGAAGACTTTTCGAATTTCATATTCTGAAAATGAGCCGCTCATTTCGAAAGTGGCTCAAGCCAACTTGAATTGATGGGCTTCAACTTTTTGTATGGGCTTATATTGAAAATTTAATAAATACATTTTGTAGATCTGTAACAATTGTACATATTCTAAAAATTTCATCAAAATCATTCCATTGGTAGAAGTAAGGATTCTTAGATTTATTACGATTGCAGGCGGAAAATCGGGACAAACGTCAATTTTCACCATCTTTGAACGTTTATAGCTCATTGGAACGTTTACCGGTTTTGATAAAACTTTCAGAATATGTATAATTAATACAGGCCTACAAAATGTAGTTAATAAACTTTCAATATAAGCCCATATAAAGAAATTTTACAATTTTTCCCAAATTTTTTCTTCACATCATAGAGTAAACTAATTGAACCGTTTATTTTGAAAGTGGCCTAAGTTCACTTATACTTAAATTGAAATATTTAAGGATTTTCGTTCCAATAAAATTAAAAATGTACGTATAGGATAGCAATGTGTCCTACTGATTAAGTGTATCTAAAAGAGCTAAATGTACAGTTCCTATAAAAATAATAGCAATTATTAAGTGAATAATATGTATTTTCTTAACCAAAATGGAGTTGAGTCACTTTCAAAGTTAACAATCAGATCAACTCAAGTCCATTCGACATAATCTAAAATGCTTCAAATGTAAAAAACAATACTCAATTTACTTTATATATCTTTACGACACTTCAAAAACAATTGATGCAATTCAGGACATTTTCTAACTACATAAAGTACATAACAATTTACTGCTTATCTACATTTTGTATACAGGGTGTCTCGCCCGATTTTGACATCTTGATTTCTTCGGTGCTGTTCGTCCTATCGAAAAATGTTTCGGATAAGAATTGAATGGTGCCGAATGGGGCATAATTTTGTGTTATTAGTTTATTCGTAGGTGAACGCGTTAAGGTCATATGAAGGTCAATTTCGTTTTTTAAAATGGGATTACATACATTTTAATGTATCAATCGATGCAGTTGAACATTCTTTATAAAAAAGTGTATCTATCTACATTGAAAAATTAGTAGTTTAGGAGATATTTCGATTTAAATAATTCCAAGACACCATTACTGTTAGACTAAGACGTTTGCTTTTAGTCCTTACAGAAAAGGTTCAACATAACGACCATTTGTATCACGACATTTTTGAAGTCGATGGAGTAAAGATTGTCCTACAGTTTTTACCGCATCGGTTGATATTTTGCCACATTTAACAACAATTCTTTGGTTCGTATCAGCCACTGTAGTCGAAGTTTCAGCGTACAATTTATTTTTCAAATGGCTCCATAAACAAAGTCGAGGGGCGTAAAATCGGGTGATCGTGATGAAAAATGAATGGGACCTTCTCTTCCAATCCAACGATTTGGAAATACTCGATTTAATGCGTTTCTTGCAACTAAAGCATAATGTGCAGAACATCCATGTTGTTGCATCCACATCGTTACACGAATATGTAGTGGCACATCCTCTAGTACGACAGTAATGACAGCTTAGAATTATTTAAATCGAAATATTTTCTAAACGACTAATTTTTCAACATAAATAGATTCATACTTCTTTATAAAGAATATCCAGTTGCGTCGATTGGTGTATTAAAAAGTATATAATTCTATTAAAAAAAAAAAACGATGTTGACCTTCATATGACCTTAACGCGTTTACCCACGAGTAAACTAATAACAGCAAATTATGCCCCACTCAGCACCATTTAATTCTTATCCGAAACATTTTTTTGTAGGACTAACAATAGCGAAGAAATATATATATAAATTTACATCAAATTTCGCCATTCTTTTGTCTGTCGTCATCTGTATCTTCATCCTCTGACGACGAATGTTGATCTATAATTCTCTTTCTTTGTCGATTTTTTTTTTTGAAATCATTAGTTACTAATTACTGTTCACTATCTGAACTAAATGGTCTTGTTGTTTCATTCTTCCCCATGGGTGCAATAATTTCTACAATTTAATATTTTAAGTTGTACATTCAATTGTAAGTGTGTATTGCGTGAATATTTTCACTGCATTCATTAACGTACTGATTATTCAACTAAAGCAAATGTCCAAAAACTGAGAAAAACATTTAAATTACCTTCGTCACGGCTTTCGGACATTATCAATAATGGATTGGACTTGGGCCACTTTCAGAGTGATGGTTTTAATTGTTGAACTAACTGCGAAAACTTATGTGTCCACAATTATCGTATATGCTCTGAATATATTTAACCGCAAATGCTGTTTATGACAGCTAACTCGCAGTTGTAGACGTAATTACGGGCAACAAAAAATAATTTACAAATGGACTTAGGCCACTTTAAAAATAAACGGCTCAAATATTCCAACGATTCGCGGCACATTCGACTGTATCGATATTGACCGAAATACGGAATATCGATCGAATGCGAATAGTATTCGAGAATCAATAACGTCACTGTTTAACGCGTTAACAGACATTCTCGGATCGGATCGAACAAATTAACCCATTTGCATCATTAGCGTATATATGCGCTCAATTTTCCTGGTCACTACCACCGGAACGGATATTATTTTTTCTTATAATTCTGAAATATGATATTCTTTTACTTGTAGTCATTTTTCTACTTAATATTAAACCTACTGAGCCTTAAAAATAACTGATGCACGTTGTCTTATAAAAATGATGAGATTGAATCTATTTAGATTTCGTGCGGTTCGCATTATAATACATGCTCCACTAAATATATTTATTTAATCATTTCCCGTGAAAGAACTTTCATAATTTTAGTAATCGTAAAATAAATAATCTGGATCCGGTCATTTTGACCGGCGGTGGTAGGTTTAGTGTTAAATATAATTTAAAAAAAAAAAACATTTTGTGATAATGGCCTTCTTTTCATAGTTCCTTTTGATGCAAATGGGTTAGTAAGCACAAGAACGTTGTACTCGTCGCGCCGCGTCGAAAAATATTCGAATACCCTATATAGAGTGGGCTGTAGCTTCCACGAAAAATGTTGCCTTGAGAGTCACGTGACCGAACGTATTATGGCTGAAAAAGGACAGACTCATAGTCCAGCCACGTGCCGGCTGGAACGAAGTTTCGAACACACGATTGCATTAACTTCGGATTCCGTAACCACGCGACTTGACACCGTTGACAATTTTCAAGTGAAAACCAACGGGAATTACATCGAATACACTATACCGACCGTAGTGTACAGGTGAAAGGTTAGGATCGACGAGAATCGACAAGGTTACGTTACATGCTACTCGGTATTATCGGACGTGGACCTTAATCTTTCCGAAACGCGAACCGACATTTTCTTTTCGAACACGCCAGACTTTTTAATTACAAAAGACTCTTCCTATCGGTCTCACAGAGCAGATTAGATATCAATTCCTTTTTTTCCGTAGCTCTGCCTCCCTCTCCCTCTCTCTCTCTCTCTCTTTCTTTCTTTTCCCCCGTTTTCATCAGACAGTGGGCCAATCGCAACGGGAAATCGTGAATCCGGTTCCAGGAACGACCTACCATCTTTGATCATTCTCTGTATCACGCTGATCATGTCCTGCATCTCCTTCACGTGGTAATCGTTCTCGGTGTCTGACGGCAAACCAAAATCTGATCGTCGCTGGTCAAGGATAAATTAGTGTTTGTAATCGGATCGTTGATAGCGTGACGCGAAATCTGCCGAAATCGACCGGAGATTGTCATAATCGAAAAAGCCTTTTACATAAGCGCGCTAGGTGTACCCGAGATATCGGACGGGGTCCAAACGTTATCAGGCTCGTTATCGGTTAACAGCGACGCGTACAAGCTCGGACGATTTAATTCGAAGAGGCCATCGATGCCAAAATTCGAACCTGATCCACGGCTCCAGTTCGAATCGAACCGGCAGCTGATAAGAATAATTCCCCTGATTAAACGAATCGCGCGACAAAGTCCGTGAAACGGAAAAAAGCTTCGAAGAAGAACGTCGGCTACGCATCAGAGGATGAGTAGCTGAAATACCAAGAAATCGAACGAACTCGCTGTTGCGCGCGTAATTATCCGTATATCTCGTTCGGTCAGGCTGTTACCAATATCTCCACCAGGTTGACCTTTAAACCGTGTTCCGCGCGTGATAAGACTGCGTTGCCCACTCGGTAGGACTTTCTTAAGTCGCTCGATTGATATTCGTGTCATGAACATTTTAATTTCGCCCGATTCCCAACACCTCTGCATCCCCATGTCCAATCGATGCTACCAAAAAGGATCTTTATTTTTGCGATCGATTTTATATATCGGTTTCAAGCTTGCGCCCGCTAATTCGGCTGCGAAACAAAAAGCGTGACCAACAGTTCCAACCTTAGACCATGTATACTTATAGACCCGACTTGAAACAACATGTCCTGTCCTAAGATTGTATCGTCCTTAGACCATATATGCTTATAGACTCGGCATAGGTGTATAGGACAGCCGAGGATCCAGTGACGAAAAGATAACGGGAACATGTGACGTTACAAGATAATTCCTAAGATAGTTCCAAAATGGTTGACACAGTGGACCTTCATTGTAAAATTTGAATAAAGCATATAGAATAAACATTTGTGTCTCAAACATACTTTATATATATCGATTATTTCATGATAAAATGCCAGATTCTTTGAAATTCCAAATCAAGCGTTGTATTATGGTCGGTGGGTTGATGAGCATAGATTGTACATCTTTGGAACTTGTGACGTCACGTGTTCCTTTATCTTTCCTTCTAGGAAAATGATCTGTACCGGGTCTATAAGTACATATGGTCTATGACCTATGATATCATTTACCAGATGACTTTTGCGAGCAAAGTGCTATGGTCTGTAGAGAAGTCGCAGTATATAAATATATTTTTTACTCTTATTATTCTTTACTCTTCTTATTCTAAACAGTGTCAGCTGATTTTGTCAATTATAATTTGGAAAAAATTTGAATGTAGATATTGATAATATGAAATCTACATTTGCTTCCTCACAACTTACTATATTTAGAGAAAGGAATAGTAAGAACAATATGTATACGTCAAATACACTATCTACTATTTTGAGTTATCTTGTGACGTCAGTTGTGGGCACCAGTACTCTGTTATCTTGGACCACTGCGTCCTATGCATATCCTATACCTATCCCAGGTCTATAAGTGTATCTGTGGTTGCAAGGACAAACATCGCATGTCACAATTTCAAAAAATTTAAGTTTATGCATTTATTGAGCTTTATAACATAGGATTTGCGTATTTGCCAGAAAAATGTCATAAAAAACATTCGATAGGCTCAAAAAATTAAAAATAAAGCAGCAAGGAAACAGTACTAGCACAAAGAATTAGTGATCATAACTTTAAGCGGCAATATCTTGAAAGTGAAAGTATGTGACATACGGCGTTCTTTCTTACAATCACAGATATATAGTCTATGGTTCCAACCGAGAACCACTGCCGTAAGAATACGTTTGGGAAGAGACGTCTATAACCTACATATATTCATTATTCGTTGTTTGTTTACAATGACCGAGGACATTAACCCTTCATAATTCTCGAGACAAACGTTTTCGTTGGCATTGATCGGGGCACCGTAAAGAATTCATTGATATTCTATTTTTCGATGTTGCTCGTGCACAATGGGCACACCGATCGACCGCAAGAGGTTAACGAGGGGGCAAAATGCATACGACATGAGAGGTTATGGGGCCCCGTGACGGGGAAAATCGAGAACTCGAAACTCGATGCGCGGCACTGGTGTCGATCGATATTTAACGCGTATTGTATCACGGCAGCCACAGGTGGTTTCGCTTTATTAACGACAAATACGACACACGCGCGCGCGTCGAGACAACCCGAGGATCGAGCAACGATTATAATACCATATCCTCGGCTTATGGATCCTCGGACAGGTAGCCATTTGCATTCGTGTCGGAGAGCGTTTCCTCTTTCGGAGTAAATCTCACCCACGGTTCCTACACGTTCCATGCAAATGCGAGAACTCGAATGGCATCGAGATTGCGTCGACGCGGATACCAAACAAGTACTTTTTTACTCGACGCTTGTCGTATTCTCAAAAAAATTTTCAATTAACAAGCAAACAACTCCTCCGACTCGAATTTAAGAAACAAGGAAACGTCCGCTTGGCCCATTAATAATCCCCCAAGGCACCTGAAAAGGATCGTACGAAGCCGCCCCTGAACCGTTGACACTCGAGTGTTCCATTCGAACTCGAAATGTTTTCACAAAGTCACCAAATTTACGCAATTCCGTAAAAATAAATTTATGGCGATTCCGTAAACTCATAGACAATTTCTACATTTCCAGTTAAAAACGTTTCCTCGGTTTCCATCTAATTTTCAATACTTAAAAATTACTTGTAACCGTTCAGAAAATATGACACTGCGATGACAGGCGGTGCATTTGTTTTCGACGAAGGGAAATAAACAATAGAAAGAAGTATCGCCGCGTGTCTCGGGGACTGACTCCGACTGGCCACAAGTTCGGTCGGCATACGTGCGAAAAGTCATTTGAAATCATTGCGCGGCAACGTGTCTACATACGAACGACTCTGCATAGATAACACGTACGCAAAACGAGCGGAGCACAAAGGATCGCTGAGCATCGACCGCGACAACGAAATATTCTCGATCGCGCATTCCAATTTCTCGATCAACGGAGCCGATAACGACCAGATATCGAACGTACTTTTTTTTCTCTCTTTCCCCATGGAGCCACCGGAAACGTTAGTTTTGATTTTGGAGCAGATTGCAAATGCAACGGAATCCAAACAGTCGTTACGATTGCGCCTAGTGAAAATACGAAAAACATAGTACCTCCGTTGGACTTGGGATCACAGAATGTTGTTCGAGGGTGGTTCTCGTCGTCCGTCGACGAACGTTGCCGAATAGGACAAAACAATCGCACAGGCTCACTCCGAATCTTCGATCTCGATCCGGAGATACGTGTTCGTAAGCCACGTGATACGATACCGGGACGACGTCGATGAGCGTCGTGTGCTACACTGCTACTGCCGTCAGAGCGTAATTACGCGATACGCACACCCTCGGCTCGCCTGCAGACACTGACTACTGACTTTGGATTGTTTAATACGTCGGATTCGACTTCTGTCGCGCCGCCTAACGGCCGCACGCCTTGGAATTCCCGTTTCGACGTTTCGAGCATAGTCGTCGTCGGTCGTCGGTCGTCGGTCGTCGCACAGCCTTAAGGCGGCGGCCGCGTGCTATCAAAAACCGAAGCTTCGACTTTGATCGGTCGAAACGTGCATGACGGAGACCGAGATCGAGATTGACAACAAGAACACCGAACGGCCACGTTGACGACGATACGCGCACGAACGACAGTTAAATTAATTGTCGATCGTTCGAATTGTTCGGAAACCGAGGAACGAAGAGCGGTATCCACAGGGGGCCCCTCGTGCTGTTCGTTCCTCTAGTACTCCATGTTGGGTGCAGAGGGCACGCGCACTGAGCATGGTGTTTGTGGACATGGGGTGTGAGAGGCGAGGCGAAAGTGGGGGAACGTGAGGTCACGAAAGATGATCCGAATTTCTGACATTTTTGCCTTCTTCGTATTTTTTTCAGCGGTAAACGGTTGTTCGCTGTGTCTCGTTCACGCGGGCACGAATAATTGTTGCTGCTCGGACGATCGATCGCCTAGCTACAAGCGGCACGAATCATTCGATCGGTTATCAACGATCAGTTCGAATCGAAAATTCTGTTCGATTCTTTCGATCACGCGCTCGTTCGGGCTTGTAAAAGGATACATTCCAACATCTCCTGTATCCCAAAGGTCGAGAGCTCCCCGTGGGTGGAATAGCAGGCGACGAACTCTTTGCGGAGATCGTGGAAGTGGTTGTAGTGTTCCGGCAGCTCGATGTCTTTGTTGCAAGCTTCTGGGTGCAGGCATTGTCTTAGAGGTGCTTGTCCGTCTACGACGAAACGCGGCGAGGAACCGGACGTCACGCAGGACATCGACGACCACCATGCTTCAAACTTTCGTTAAAAATCGTACTGTTTATACGTGGCTTCCTGTTCGAACTTCGATCGGTTTCGATCGCCCGTAAAACGTGGATACACGACGATCGACGTGACAAGTATCGCTAAACCCCTTATGAGGGGTGACTATTCTATAGGGTAACAGACCCAATTACTGTGGAGGTAATTATTGTGCCCATATTAACCATTAACGGGCCAATGCCGCCATATAAGCGGCATGTCACTTTTACTTACTGGGTCCAATGCCGCGTATATGGCGGCAAAAATCAAATTAATTAACCCCTTAACGTACAGTTCTTTTTTTAAAAACCGGCCAAAAACATATCAATTTTTTATATACTACGCTTTTGTGCCACGGAAAAAAGGCTATATTTTATTCTTGAATAAATAAGTGTTATGGCCTACAATCCCGTGTAAATGATAAATATCAATCAAATGAATTTTTTTCTTTGCTTTCACATTGTTATTTTCAATTCTCGATTATATTCGAGTGTGAAAAATTGTAGCAGCATAAAATACAACGCCGCTCGAATTAACTCGAGCGTAAAAGTTAAGGGGTTAATAATATAAATATTTAAATTTATAATATAAATATTTTCCTTTCTATACTTGATATAAAAATGTTGAGTCCGCAGTTTCCCTTCGTATGTAAAATAGCTTGGACCTGGTGGGAAGTAAACTTGAAATACTTCCGGATCGTTGAGGGTTAATTAAACTTCTTTTTAAAGCGTAATCAATAACAAAAATGACATATTCAATAACATATTCTCTCTGTCCCATAATAATACCCAGTAAACAATCTGTTATTGTTTTCTTTTGAATTTGCCAACAAAAGTCCACAAATTGTGACCCATCTATTTCCGCATTAGGCGCGGCATTTGAGTGCAAAGTTTGCAGCCAAAATTCCATGCCAAATGGAAAACAAATTAACACCAAACCTTGGCTCCCTCATAGAGGGCAGGTCGATCGCACTAAGAGTAAATATCGGGCAAAATCTGAGGAAATCCTGCTGTAGGAGGGAAAACACTATAATTTTAGGATCTGTAAATATTTGAGTCTTAAAAAATAAATCAAACTTAAAATTATTTAATTTCAAATTTCGTTTTCAGTCCTACAAAAAGATTTCCACCAATTTTATTATTTACTCTATAATATTATTTATATTATTTATATGAGATATTTACTCTATATGGAGGCCAAGGTTTGGTCTCAATTTGTTCTCCATTTGTCATAACATTTTGCATGCATGCTTGCTTTTGACACCAAAATGACCAGTTTCTGCTCGCAAAGTGCGACTACAAACATTGATCAAGATTTCCTCGAAACAAGTTCGGCTGACTGGATAGTAGCAATTAATTATTAAACGGGAATTACTGGCGAATATAGTTGTAAGTTATGTTGTAGCGCAAAATTGCGACGCCTTTCGTTTGTTTTGAAACCTCTTTCAATTTCTAGGTTAACTTAATTATTACGAATAATAACTATTTTTCTAATTTCATCCGCTGATCGAAATCAATTTTTTTATTCCACTCGAATATCAACGCATTGTAAAAGTTTGACTTAAAAAGGAGGGTTTTAAGAACAATGGTTCCAATCATTTTAAGCTCACTCTATCTTATTTTAAGATCCTAAACACTCAAAATAAAAGTTAGGAGTAATATTTGTAATTTATTGTTTAATTTAATCTAGTTTTTTTATTACTAGCCTTCTATATTTATTTTCTTTTACTACTACTATTATGGGAAAAATTAAATCCATCAACTGCTAGTATTATTATGGGACAGAGGGCATTAACACGTTCGGCACCGCGTCACCCATATTTGGGTGGCGGAATTATTTGTGCAGGTTTTAAAATGAATTTTTAAAACCGACGTGTATACTCGTCATTGCATGATTTTAATTCCGCGGCCTTGAGGGATTTTTAAAATTAAACTCTCCAGTTAACTGGTTAATATTCGTTATGTTTTCATTATGGGCACAGTAATTGGGTCCCTTATCCTACGTTATCGGTAAAAATCATCCGAATGTCAGGCTTATCGCGGTTTATCTACGTTTACGCTCGAGGAATGTCGTAGAGTCTGTTTATCGGTCGTCGGCGAGCATCGACGAACACGTCTCATGAAAATTTAATTAGGGCGATTACCTGCTCGATGGCCTGTTCCAAGGGGATCCCGTGTTCCCGAACCGTCTTCTCTGTCAATGCCGGCGCGTGGGACAGCGCCGCTTCGCTGATGACACCGCTACTTCCGGCGACCGCCGGATTGTCGCTGCCAGTGCCAGGCGTGCAGCTCTCGTCCATTACCATTGGCCGCACGATATACTGCTGCCTTCCCAGCACCTGCAATTGTCAAAACGGGAAGTCAGAAACAAGGCCGCGTACAAGTTCAAAATATACGATCTTTCGGACCGTCGGTAATATTCGTTTCCGGGCGATCGAGTGTCGGGCGCCGTGCGACCCTGCAACCCCGCACACAACGGAGTCAAACTGGTTGCGTGCTCGCAGGGGCAAAGTGTCCAACAGCGTAGCTATCGAGTACATAAATTGCAGTGCAAGCGGTTCAAATTCCAGTTTAATCGAACGCATATAACAATGTGCGTACACTGCGAATACACCGATCAGTGATTCACCGGAAACGAATAAGTACAGTGTCGAGCAAAAGTGCAAACACACTTCAATAGTTTTATATGAAACGTGATAATACAATCTATTTTTCAATCGAATGATAAAGATTAGGTACTTATAATTACAAAATGAATAGGATAAACAAAACACAGCAGTTTATTTTCGTTATTATTAACAATATACGGAATATTTATCGAAAATCGGGATTGAAAACCATTTTTACAGTTTTGCATTTTAATCGTGCTCGTCGAAATAAAGCTTTAAATTAATATTTTGTCTTTACTTTTTTATTCTGTTTCTAGCCTGCGTGGCATACTATCTATTATATTTTTAATAATTTTCGACTCAATGTTGTACCATTCTTGTTCTGTCTTCTTCCACAATTCTGTTGTCCACTCTTTGTATGTGTGAGTAAATTTTTTTCGTAGTTTAATATTTTTGTCTGAAAAAGCTGATTTGAGTTTCTTTTTTTTTTCGCTTTTAACTCGATTCTCTTTAAGGAGTTCACTTGCAGTTACTCCAACGTCTTGAGCTGCGGTTTTTGAATTTTTATGACTTTCAAAACGAAGACGAGGCGCAATTTCACGTGCAGCTCTGTCAGAAAGAAGTTGCGGCCTACCGTTTCTTGAAGAAGTTGACACACTACCATGGGTTTTCTTTATTCTTGCAACCATCGAAAGACTTACACCACATCTGACTGCAATTTGCCGTAGCGGAAAACCTTCATCGCACAATGAAATGGTACTGTTTCTTTTATCTGCGCGAAGTGGTTTCATCTTGACTTAGGCGTGTCAACTGACTTTCAAATAGGAGTTAAACTGTGTAAACACTAGCCTAAACGTGTCTTACTACAGCTGGCTATCAGTGTTTGTCAATAATTGCATTTCCCTAGCATTTCTGTACTATCTTGACCGTTTCTGATGAAACGTGCAAAACTGTAAGCATTGCTTCGAATCCTTGTTTTTGTAAAATATTATATATATATTGTTAATATTATCTAACATAAACTGTTATGTTCTGTTTATCACATTAACCATATAATAATTATTACCTAAGCCTTATCATTCAATTGAAAAATACGTTGTATTATCACGTTTTACGTAAAACCAACGAACTGTGTTTACTCTTTTGCTCGTCACTGTATATACAATAAATATAGCTCGAAGCATTGAAAACTGGTATCTGGAAACTGGATTTTCACAATTTCTTGTTAGATACTTCGACAAACGCATGGACAGAATTTATGCATTTCTTTTGTCGCTTTATGTCGATGAATGCGATATTACTTTTTTAAATCAAAGATCTTGGAAGAACAATCGATTTACTATCATGCATGTTAATTTAAAAATGCTAGGAGGGGTTGGTTTTTGTAGGGTCACGATCGAGGATCGCGGATCGTGGTTGGTCCGGTATGATCGAAGTATTCGTAACGTTTGCACGACACACGCACAGTCGGTGGCCCGTGCATGTGTCGGAGCTGGACAGTGTCGTGCAAGAAACGTTAATAAGCAGGTTCTTTGACGCGGGGTTAACGGATCAAGGTAGTTCAGTGTGGACTAGAGTGCCACCGTGAGACGGGCTTGAATTATCTTTGGCAACGTGTCGATAAAGTCTCGTGGCGTAACTCGCGACGCATACTGCCAACAGCCAGCGTGCCATTACGTAAATCTCGATGATTACTCGACAATTTAACCATGATACTGTTTTGATAATATTCGCGTGCGCGGGACTTCGTCAAACAGGTGCAATGTCGGTTCATCTTTTCTAACAAAGGGATTCAGATATTTTGTCTGGATTCGAGATTTATCGACAATGCAACATAGGATAAGAGACCCAATTATTATGCCACATGAATTATACTCCATTCCATTCAATTATACTCTTTCCATTCTATATATATATTTTTTTTTATGTTATACATACAAAAATGGTGCAATTTACACATATAATACTGAAGTGTTCAGTAATTTATTAAACACAAACAAATTTAATAATGTACAAAATATTTTGAATAATTATACAGCAATTCTTAGTAGTGCCTTACAGTCGCCACTCGAGTGCAAAGGGTTAAATCTTTTTAATTGAGATCATTCAATATATGAAGAAGGATCTATGTCAGATTTTTTAAATTTTATAGGAGCGCTATTTTGAACTAAAACGTGAATTGCAATAACAAAATCCAGCTGAAAATGACATAGGTCCTTCTCCCATTGGAAAAAGACTGAACACTGAAATACTCTTTTTACGGTTTGTTTTATTAAATGATAAAGCAAATTAAGTTCGGAATATAAAAAAAACGATTTCCTAAAAATCACCACGTAGGCTTTTCTTCCAGACACCCATTCAATATATGTTATACAGTGACGCTTATTAATATTCGGACACTCTTAAAAAGACGATAACTTTTTAAATATTGGACCATACCACTTGAAATTTTTGGAAAAGTTCGAACAATTAGTTTACTACATGATGTGAAGAAAATTTTTTGGAAAAATTGCAATTGGTCGGAATTACGTGAAAAATAAAAAAGTTTTTAAAACTTCTTTGTAAGGGCTTATATTGAAAATTTAATAAATACATTTTGTAGATCTGTAACAATTGTACATATTCTAAAAATTTCATCAAAATCATTGCATTGGTAGACGTAAGAATCCTTACGATTTATTACGGTTGCAGGCCGTAAATCGGGACAAACGACAATTTTCACAATCTTTGAACGTTTATAGCTCATTGTAACGTTTACCGCTTTTGTTGAAACTTTCAGAATATGTATAATTAATACAGGTCTACAAAATGTATTTAATAAACTTTCAATATAAGCCCATATAAAGAAGTTTTACAATTTTTCCAAAATTTTTTCTTCACATCATGTAGTAAACTAATTGAGCCGTTTATTTTGAAAGTTGCCTAAGTCCACTTATACTTAAATTGGAATATTTAAGGGTTTTCGTTCCAATAAAATTAAAAATTTACGTATAGGATACGAATGTGTCCTACTGCTTAAGTATATCTAAAAAGAGTTAAATTTACAGTTTCTATTAAAATAATAACAATTATTAATAATAATATGTGTTTTTTTACCAAAAATGGAGTTGAGCCACTTTCAAAGTTAACAACCAGATTCGTTATAAAATTTGAAAGAGCCCAAGTCCATTCGACATAATTGAAAATGCTTCAAATTGGAATACAATACTCAATTTACTTTATATATCTTTACAACACTTCGGAAGGGATGCGGAAGGGATTTTGAGAAGTCATGGTGCTCCGGTGGTATGTATCGTAATAAATCCATCATGTCCTTGTATTTCGCTATTGTAGTTCGTCTTATATTATTATAAAGTCGTGTCAATACAATATTTTCGAAGATTCATGGTCTACCCCAACGTGGTAATAAATCTAGGATTTTAAACTTTGCATTCTCATCCATTGATATCTTATACAAAATTTGATATGGTTCATCTCTCAAAAAACGCATCCAGCATATTTTTAACCAATTTATTGTCTCTCCGTTAGAATTCTTTACGCTTTTAAAAATTGCGTCCTCTAAAAATTTTGTTCATATGAAATCCTCTTGTTTCATTTCACTTTAACAGAACAAAGTTATTACTTTTCCGGCACTTTTTGATAATGCCCTTCGGACATCATCAATAATGGATTGGACTTAGACCACTTTCAAAGTGATGGTTTTAATTATTGAACTAACTGCGAAAACGTATGTGTCCACAATTATCGTATATACTCTGAATATGCTTAAGCGCAAATGTCATTCATAAATGCTGTCATAACAGCTAACTTGAAGTTGTACACGTATTTACGGGCGACAAAAAATAATTGACAAATGGACTTAGGCCACTTTCAAACTAACGGCTCAATTGTTCCAACTTTCCCAAAAACTCCAAGTCGTATTAATATTAACACTTTGAACGCCCAACTAGAAACCCCAAAAATTCCATAAAATCAAAGTAAGTTATCGAATGAAATAAAAATTGGAAAAAATTAAATGTATGATACTGAGTAATCCTCCAACTTTCTTGCATGTTACAGATCCTAATCAAGTTTAGTACAATGAATATATCAACGTAAAAATTCATTTTAAAACCTGCACAAATAATTCCGTCACCCAAATATGGGTGACGCGGCGCCGAACGTGTTAATAAGCGTCACTGTGTATATCTATTTCTAATATTCATTGTGCTTCAAAAATAAGTACAATTCATATAGACACAGTAATTCGATCCCTAGGTGAAATTGCGAGGCAATATCCCTTTCGAAGAATAATTAGAAACTGGCAATAACGATGGAGGGACGGCGAGCGCGCCGAACGGAATAAAAAAAGAAAATAAAAACGTCGACGAGGATCAACGAAGTTTCTCTTTTACTTTCAATCGAATAAAGTTCCCGACCGGCAAACTGCGACTCCGTTTCAGTTTCATGCTCGTAAGTGCCCCTGCAAAAACGCGAATTTACATAACGATCGGCGGTTTAATGGCAACGGAAGCGAAACGTACAAGTTTATTATTATTGCTGTTGTTGTTATAATATCTACATACACAGGAGACATCGCGTGTGAAACGAAAGCACCAGTTTCGGAACGAACCTCTTGGAGCTCTTCCCTTTAATCATCCAGAAATGGGCGATCAAATTCCCAGGGTTTAAGGATTAACGCGATAACCCTCGAACCGAAGATGTTCGCCTATTATTTTTACGTGTCGGCCAGCGTTTGCTGTGGCGGTCCTACCGGGAAACGATTTACGACCCGGAAAAATAATACCGTTTGGTATCTCCCGTCAGGTAAACGATCGCCGATACCTGTCCGCGGTCGCTCGGAACTTTGTTCGCCGGGAAAGGTTGCCCGGAGGATCGTAAAAGATTTTCCAATGATACCCTCGAAGGTGGCGGCGCAGGTAAAACCGACAGAAGAGTTTCTACAGGGTGTCCGAAAAATATACTCCGTTGAAAAGGCTGATTCTCGAAGTCATTCGAAGCAACTTTTTCCTTTGCGAAAATTTTCTCCGCGGCTTCGTTCACGAGTTATCAACGAGAAACACGGACCAATCAGGGCGCGGGTATAGCGGACGGACTCCAGCATGACGGCAGGTCCCGCTGAGCGTGGCGTTGTCATTGGCCGAGCCGAAGTCCATCCGCTGTAGCCTTTCTCTGATTGGTCCATGTTTTTCGTTAATAACTCCTTAATGAATCGGTGAAGAATATTTTCGCAAAGGAAAAAGTTGCTTCAAATAATCTCAGGAATGTCACCGTTCAAGGAAGTGTAACATTTTTGGGACACTCTGTACATATTTAAGTAGAAGAATTTCAAAAAATTAATGGAACCTTGTTCATAGTATACATATGTGTATGTACTTATACATATACTCGTACATGCGTATACGCTAACGATGAGAATGGGTTGATCGAATAAGTTTAAGGCTGCATTAATAACTTTAAGTTTAATAACTTAATTTAACTTTAATTGTTTTTCGTTAATAACTCCTTAACGAATCCGTGGTGGATATTTTCGCAAAGGAAAAAGTTGTTTCAAATTGTGCTAGGAGTCGCTCCTGCCAAGGAAATACAACATTTTTGGAACACCCTGTAAAAGCCCAAAAACAAAAAGAAAGGAAGAAGACGAACGAACCACATAATGGGCTCTAACGTTCGCAGAAGATAAAAACAGTTAACGGAACGGGTAAACAAAATTAGAGATGCGCATCGACGTGACAATGACGAGTTAACTCTTGCTCGGTCGAAGAAAACCGACAAACACGATCGATCGGAAGTTTACGAGTCTCGCAGGAAGCGGATAATTGCTCAAGCGGCCCGATAAAAAACTGTACAAAGAAATTATGGATAAAAATACGACGATGCAGCGCCTCGAAGCGTCGAAGTGTCGGCGCTGCTGGCACGAAAGTCGTCGGCAAGACGAGTCGAATGTAAATCGCGGCGACCAGCTCATAAATTGCAAATCGAAGTCGGATCGCAAACACGGGACAACCATTGACCAGGTGAACTATGGCTGACGAAGGCGGAAGGCGGGGAGCGGGGCACGAAAGGGGACAAAGGTCGCGAGTTACGTCTCGTACGTTACAGGAACTCGGTTGCCCCGGTCGAGAACGACGATGAACGGAAAACGCGCAGAATTCCTGAACCTGTTGCGCATCGTTCTTACCGCGGCACAGCGCGGACAAGTCGGCACATCTCACTACATTTTTATTTGACGATGCACGAAAATTTCCTTTGGCAAGAACTGCATATTAGCAGGAAATTCACATTATTATTCATTTAAAAATTATTTAACAACTTTTCTTATGCATAAAAATAATTTTTCTTTTTTCAACTTATTAATTTTATTGTTAAATTTAATTTTTTGTGACTAATTACCATTACATATGTATTAGTAACCAAATTTAGATTTTTGTAAAAAGATTTGGCCATGGAAGCACTCTTCAAACTGCCGAAAGTCAATAAATATTATATTAACTGTAAATGAGTGTTCAATAATAATTCTGTGTAATGGAAAGTGCTTATCAAGGAATATGCATTCTTTATACATTTAATAAAGTAGATTTATTTTTTGGACAAATTTTCAACAGTAGTTTTATTTATTAATAGCATATAAAACTTCAAATTAACATAAAACAAAAACGGCAAAACATATCCTGAGATTCATGCATATTCGGATACGTTACTTATTATAGTTTAAGAATTTCATAGTTTTGTCTGCCAATTTTTGCGACTCTCAATTTTATAAACTTTTTAAGAAGTGTCCATACCTTTTCTTTAGGATCTATCGTGGAAAATTTATTGTTTTCTTTTTAAATGTGTTAGTTATATTGTTAAGTTTCATTTTTTATGAATAATTAACAATAAGTATACATTTGTAAACAAATTTGGTTGTAAAAAATTTTGCCATTTGTTCGCCACATTTACATACATTTACATACATTTGTTCGCCACAATACACTTCTTTTGCAAAACATGTGTATTAGGATGGAAATAGTTAATAATAATCGTATAATAATCATTTTTATGCACAATACAATTTTGCAATAATTATATATCAATCATTTTTATGTAATTTTGATTCGTTTTTAATATATGTTTTATAACTACTGAAAAAGTAATAAGAATGTAAGGATAGATCGATGTGTGCAAGATCACGAGAGTCAATGATTTTGGGTCGCAATCAAAGTACTGAGCATGACTCGGATAGCGAATAGCATTTTGTTAAGTTTATTCATTTTATTCACTAGGATTATAAATTGTGCGTGGTGTTCTTCAACGCGTGGACTTTGCCTGCATCGTCGCCACAGTGGACAATTTCCTCGGAAAATGGGACAAAAATGAAGAAAGAAATTATTTAAAAAGTGAAAATTGTTTCGTAATTTGATTTATTATCGTCTAATACGTAAAATTAGTTTCTCTTGTTTATTCTTATTTGTAACTGAAATAATTGGGATAATAAATTTAAATAAAAAGGATTTTTAATATAACGCGTTTTTTACACTAAACCTACCACGGTCGAAATGACCGGTTTTATATTTTACAATTCTTTAAACGATGAAAATTCATTTATGGAAAATAGTGGAATAAATTTCCTTATCCGAGCATTTATTATATTGAAAATTACAGAGAGTCTTAATGAATTTAAAATGGTAATATTTACCAGATACTGTTAACGCTTGGTAGGTTTAGTGTTCAGACGGATCAAAAAGTATACAATAATTTTTCCTAGCTCCATTCAGATAGTAGTGAAAATGTGTGATTGTGAATTTTGAATAGCTATGAAAACACTTGTAAGATTTAAAACGAAAAACGTGAGGTGCAAGATAATAGTGAGGAGTGTAGAGTTTTAGGTTCTTGAAATTTAACACTAGATTTTCGGGACCCATCAAAATGATGGATTCTAATATTTTTAAATTGCGAATATTGAGATTGTAAAAATGCATCCATGAGCAATTATTTAACGAATTCATTTCTTCGGGTATATGTTATTAAAAAAGATGGCTACAAACTTTGATCGATACATTCATGTTATTTTTATAAAGTAATGTAAAATAGTCATTTTTAGTGCTCCGTAAATCTAGTGTTAATATTGTATAGAATAAGAGGAATTATAGTAATATTTATATTAATTTCAAGAATTACTAAACGTACTCAACTACCTTTTTCTGCTTGATTAGTAGCCGCTATTGAGAAAACTCACAAGACAGTTTACATCATTTGCAGTGCAATAAAATTGTTAGTGACTTGGATGAACTATTCATGCATCGATTATCTATTGCTTGCGCTCGACGTTTTTCGTTTTAAATCTTACAAGTGTTTTCATAGCTATTCAAAATTCACGATCACAAATTTTCAGGACTATCTGTGTGGGATTAGGAATCTGTATGTGGCTAGCAGAAATTATTTTATACTTTTTAAACCGTCTTAAAAACGTGGAATATTAAACATTTTTTTTTGTTTAAATAATTACTTGCTGCTTTTTAGTCTTGTGCTGTGTGTTGTCATCTAGTTCTGACCTATGATTAAAGTTTCAAGTCTCTAGCACATCGGGAAGTTAGTTTAAAATCAATTGCAAAATTTTTATCGAACAGACAGGGAAGAAAATGAGCTAATAAAAACGTGGTAAATAGTACTCAAATTTTCAAGATTACTCTTTTCCTCCACCGAACTGAACATATTCAAAATTGTTTGAAAAACTGAAAATATGAGTTTGAAATATTACAATAATCCAAGAATTATTTAGACAATAGGATAGAATAAATTCTTTTTTGTTACATATAATACAATATTCATCACTGCAACTGCAAAATTTAAAAGCAGTTGCGGCTTTTTGCAGTTTGTTGAGTTCTATAGACTAAAAGTTCGGTCACACTTTTAAAAGGACGATAACATTTTTAATATTGGACCATACGTCCTGAATTTTGTTGGAATTTAGAAAAAGAAATTTAGAATTACAAAGAAAATACGAAAAGTTGCTGTTTACAACTTTTTTATGCGGGCCTACATTTTCAAAACTACATTTTGTAAATGTGTGTTAATTATCCACTGGCCCACAGTAGTATTCAAACGTCCTTTAAAACAGTATAACTTTTTCTAAATTGGATCAAACGACCTGACTTTCTTAAACGATTAGAAGAATTAATTTTCCTAAAACCTGTGCAACATATCTGTTGAAAAAATTGCAATCGGTCGGAATTACAAAGAAAATATTAAAAGTTGCTGTTTACGACATTTTTATGTAGGCCTACATTGAAAATTTGAAAAATGCATTTTGCAGATCTGTATCAATTATCCACTGGCCCACGAAAGTATTCAAACGCCCTTTAAAATAGTATAACTTTCTCTAAATTGGATCAAACGACCTGACTTTCTTGAGCGATTAGAAGAATTAATTTTCCAAATACTGTCCAACAAATCTGTTGAAAAAATTGCAATTGGTAAGAATTACATGAGAAAATAGAAATTGCACTTTTTACAACTCTTCTATTTGCACTACGGCATGTAAGTACATGAACGTTGCCATTTCGCGTGTACCATATTTTAGAAAAAAATGTGCTGCTTAAAGTCAGCGTTGAAAAAACTATTCTAATTATACTATTTATGGGCTCCCGCGTGCGGTCTGCTCGGTATCTTGAAAGTTCGTCTCGCGTCAGTTTCCGCAAGAACTGGAAACAGCTACGTAAGTCGCGGATTCGTTTTTACCGCGACCGCGCAAAAAGCCTCGTGCAGAATTGCGGGTACGTAGTCCGGAGATTTTAACTCCGGGAAAAATGTTGTTTGCGGTTGGCTGGGATCAACGACAGAGTCCACCGGTTAGCACTGGTCTCGAGCTGGTCCTGCTGTCGTCGATCGAGACACGCGTCGGAGAATTTCTAAAGAGTACCTGGGGTCCCCGAAAAATTGAATAAAATATCAATTTTCGAGCTGCGCATCCGGCTCTTTGATTTCCGTCCCCGAATCTCTCGATCCGGTGCAACGATTACGTACAAAGGACCGTTGCGCGGCACGACGCGACGCGACGGCCTCCTGAAATCCTTTTCCCACAGAATACATTAAAATCCTAGCGGTATTCGAGCCGGTGCGAGAGAGGACGAGGCCAGCACAAAGGGGGGAGCAGAGGGACGAGCAGCAGGAGCACAGGGGAGCAGAGGGAGGCAGGACCGAAAAAAGAAAAGGCTCCGAATGGACGGCGGAGACCGGAATGGGGCGGCCGGACGCGAATAATAGACTGCACGCGTAATATCTAAGGCTCGAGGAAACCGAAGAAGATGGAAGAGAACAAGAGGAAGAAAAAGAGAAAAGAGGAAAGAAAAATAAAACGAGCCGAGTAATTGGACGGTCGTCGTGTGTGCGACGTGTTTGCGGAACAAAGTGGACCTTCCTGCAAATATTGACTCGTCTCCAGACGAAATAACATGGCGGCGCGGCAGCGGCGTGAACCGCGGACGTCGCTGGACCAAATCGAGCTTCCATCGCGACTCGACTTTGACGCGCGCTCCTCCAAAGCTTTACATTTTTAATTGCGTGGGAGCCGAGTCGAGCCAGCTCGCTCGCGGCCATTTTCCTCGAGATCCCCGCCCGTAGGAGGCGTCCGAGAACGAAGGGGCGTCGAAAAGCTCGCGTTTCGTACGATTGGATCGGGACACAACAGCAGCGACAGCATCCCGGGGGGTATATTTTCGCTCGTGGGTTGTCGAGAAGTAACCCTTCCGGCGAAGAATCGAGCGCACGAGATCCTCGACGAACACCTGAGCCGCGTGATCCGATTAAGAGGCGACGATGCAACAATTTGCTCCCGACAACGAGACACCCTTTCTGTATTTCAAACTCGAAATACAGGCGAAAAAATCCGAGGCTCGCCGTAGGGGGCCGCGTGCAGTCCACCACCGGATAAAGGGTCGCACCCCTCCGACTTTTCTGAAACCTCCGCAGCTCGTAATTCTCCGACCCTAACCCGTTCGCATTGCGATTTTCTTCTTTGCTTCTACAACGATTAGACCAGACTGTGTTAACGGGTTATATACAGTTAGGAGGCGCCAAAAACAGCGAGTTTTTTAGAATTTTTCCTGAGAAGACTTTTACATTTACTAATATAAAAATTTCTACACATATAATGGTAATTTTTAACTGTATTTTAACATTTTTTATTTGTAAGAATAATAATTTTGAAAGCTGCTATAGCTCATCTCCAGGAGCTCCTCTCGCCTTGCGGTGACCATGATATCTCTGGACTGGATCATCTAAAATGAAACAACCAAACGAATTTCGTTAAAGTAATGTAAAATCTTGTAATTAATGGAAGGTTTTTTCTCACCGATGAATATTTTTGTTTTTTCAAACAATTTAAGGCCAAAATTTTGATGACAAATCGATTTTTTTTTGTTGAAAAGCCGCCACTTTGTCAAAAAATTTTATTTTGCTTATTCCTTCGATTAATAACAAGATTATACATTACTTTCACGAAATCCGTTTGGTTTTTCCATTTTAGATGATCCAGTCCACAGATATCGTGGTCACCGCAAGGCGAGAGGAACTCCTGGAGATCAGCTATAGCAGCTTTCAAAATTATTATTTTTACAAATAAAAAATATTAAAATACAGTTAAAAGTTACCGTAATATGTATACAAATTTTTACATTAATAAATGTAATAGTCTTCTCAGGAAAAATTCTTAAAAAATTGCTTTTTTTGGGCCTCCTGTCTGTATATAACCCCTTAACGCATTAAATTGTCCATCCAGCAACCTCAAAAATCCCACGAGATAGAAGTAATTTGTTCAACGAGAATCAAAAGTGAAGCGTTAAGATGCATGTAGGATCGGGTTTTTAATGAATTGACACCCCAGCAGTGTACAGTGTTTACTCTATATAGGGTGTTTCGTGAATGGCGAACAAAACTTTAGGAATAGATTCCTGATGCTTAGAGAAGACAAAAAAGTTATATTAATTCATTCGCGAGCGGCAAATTTTTTCCATTTCTGATACTGAGTGCCGTAGAAAATAATGAAGTTCTGAAGGTGGTTGCTGCAAACTTGTATCGCTAAAGCAAGGATTATTTAATTTATTAAATTGATTAATAATTTAAATTTAAATCCAATCCCATGAATGCGCCTAATGTTGCCGCATTCAGAAACAAAAATTGCTGTACGTGAATTCACGTCGGTGGCAATCAGGAATACAATTTAAAATGACGTGAATTCATGTCAGCGGCAATCAGGAAATAGAATTTAAAATGACGTGAATTCACGTCAGCGGCAAACAGGAATAGAATTTAAAATGACGTGTATTCACGTATGCAGTCGCGAATGTATTAACGTAAGTCCGGAAATAATTAATTTCTGAAGTATTACATTTTTTGCGCCACAATTCTTGTCATATCGTCTTGGAGGAAATATTCAATACGTCCACCTCCTGTTTCAATACGAGTCTCAGCTCGTCGTCTCATTGAGCTCCGAATACGCACTCAAATAAACTATAAATTGTAAACAAGAATAATACACCTCCTTTAAGAGCCTTTAAACGGGCCTTGAAGAGCCAAGGGTAGTCACATGACATTTGCAGAATCAACTGGTCGGTAACTGACTTAAGACAATGTGACGAGAATTGTGGCACACAAACTGTAATAACTCAGAAACTAATCTTTCCCGGACCTATGTTGATATAACTTACTATTCTTAAAGTTTTGCCTACCACTTACGAAACACCCTGTGTATGTCCCAAATGCCTAGGCGATAAAAAGGGCCGTTAACCGAGGCCCCTAGAGCTTCGCTGTCCTTTTTTACGTTCGGCGTGAATCAAAGAATAGTATCTCCTGGCCGATACATGACCATGGCCATACCCGTATTTAGGACATATATCTAGTAAACGCTGTAGTAGTAATAACGTGACTTTATTAATATAACTACCGACGTACTCTTCAGCTACGATCGGACACGACTGGCAACTTCTTCCGCTCGTTGCTAAACATTTCTCATTTTCTTTTCGTGCGCACTAATCAACGCTGATCATCGATTGCTTCAACCGTGGCCTAATCTGAAACTATGTACTGTGCGTGCCTCACAAGAAGTCCTCTGTCAGGAAGGAATGCGGTTGTAAGCCATCCGATTGGGTCATTCTCCAGGAACTTTCGGTTCTAGCTGAATTATTGGCTAAAATGTGTGACG